>JAHWFO010058569.1:395155-451888 GCA_023313115.1 Rhysida immarginata
ATTTGAGCATTGAAAGTTCCAACAGTACCATACGGTACCTTAAGTTACCATCAGGGCACGTGCTACTTAACCATTTCCCACTATCATTATTTACTTGTTATATTCACTCATGACACGTTGTTACGAGTTGTTTGATATATTACATACCATATTTTAGCATTAAAAGTTCGACTGGTACCATATGGTACCTCACGTTACCATTAGGGCACGTGCTACTTAACCATTTTCCACTATCATTATTTACTTGTTATATTCGCTCATGACACGTTATTACGAGTTGTTTGATATATTACATGCCATATCTTAACATTGAAAGCTCCAATGGTACCATTTTGCACCATATAGTACGATTAGGGCACGTGCTATTTAACCATTTCCCACTATCATTATTTACTCGTTATATTCACTCATGGCACGTTGTTACGAGTTATTTGATATATTACATGCCGTATTTTAGCATTGAAAGTTCCATCGGTACCATATAGTGTAGTACTATTAGGCACGTGCTAGTAAACCAATTACTACTATCATTATTTACGCGTTATATTCATCAATGATACATCCTTACACGTACACGTGCTGTTACACCAATTTGTGCTATCACTAGTTACTCTCATATATTCGTTCATGAGACGTCGTGACGATTTATTTTATATATTACATGCCATATCTGGTTATAGGAAATTTTTAAGGGGGTATCGTAATGTAACCATTAGAGCACGAGCCATTAGAGCACGTACCTATTCCGGCTATCTCAGGTTCGTACTTATTCGTGCTCCGTCCCATATTAATGGATTGGTGAAAACAGAGTGTGAAAAAGTTAATTCGTTTTCAAGTTATCGTAATAAATAAATAATAAGCTCCCTACGAATAATAAAATTCTTTTGATTTAGAGTCCGTTCTGCCCTTTCAATAATCGTCAATCTCGTGCATCCTGCGCCCACACCATTTTATTAACGTTTAGAGCACGCGCTGAGCCGAACCTATATGCTTATTATGCGTTTTCTCCAATGCAATTGTACAGATTTCAAACTAAATTTATCAGTTGGCTAAACACTATTTAATAACGTTATATTCGTTCATGGCTCGTTGTTACGAGTGGTTTGATATGTTACTTACTATATCTTAACATGGAAAAATTTTGGGGGGGTATCATAATAGCACAATTAGAGCGCGTGCCACTGTACAGATTTCGACCATCTTCGAACTCGTCCGTGCCATTTCCCATATCTATCGATTGGTGAAAACAGATTTTTAAAATCTTTTATACTTTCCGAGAAAATCGAGTTACGGACGGACGGACGGTCGGACAAGGCCAAAGCATAAAGCACCTTTCGGTACTTAATAAACCATTAATGAATGATATAATCAAGTACCGAAAGGCTAAATGATTACTGCTATATAAGCCATTGAAGAACTGCGTTGTTTATATATTCCACCCAAAAAATTTCTAATTTGTAGTTTGTGTATATTTGAAATGACGAAACT
Source organism: Rhysida immarginata (assembly GCA_023313115.1). Classification (NCBI taxonomy): domain Eukaryota; kingdom Metazoa; phylum Arthropoda; class Chilopoda; order Scolopendromorpha; family Scolopendridae; genus Rhysida; species Rhysida immarginata. Next base: position 396,644 of record JAHWFO010058569.1, read on the forward strand.
GGTCGTAACGGACGAGTGTGCAATCAATACCGCCTAGAGAGACAGCATGCTCAAGAAAAAATCATACCTTGTTACATCACCAACAATGAGTGAAATATTAAATGAACAATTAAGTTGTATTCGTTCGTGATTCGACATTATGAAATGATAGATATGCTATATTACCTATCCTTTCCTTTTCCTATCCGTTTTTCCTATCCGTTTATTCCTTTCATACATTATGAATTCGTCGACAGAAAGCACAACTCACCTCTATTATTTGCAAATAGATGCGACGTTTATATGCATTCTGTTCAGCACTTTTCTTCCTTGTAATTGTGAATAAATTGTGAATAAATTTCAACCAACTTTTAATATGTCTAAATTTCTTATTATCTCTTTCGAAAGTATTCCTACATCCTTTTTTATTGTTTGAAATCGAACGACTGCACGCTAATGAATCAGACGCGAGCTAACGAACGCGCGCAACCTAACGAAGTATGCACGTGCTACAACAATGCCTTCGTAACGGGGGAATGTTTAAAGCTGGCGTTAACAATGCTCGAAGAGTCCAAATATTTTATTTAGATATTTATTTATTTATTTATTTATTTATTGACGGGAATACCCATTTACAAAAGAAATATTAAATATAATCATAAATACAAAACAAATAAAAAATAAGAGGAAAAGATAATGATATAAATAAAGCAATGAAATCACTAACGAAATAAATTAACAAGAATGATTTAGCGCCAAAGCGGATAAAGGAGCACATTTTCGTATTATAGCATCATACATTGATATATAGAATTAACCAACATTTTAAAACACTTTAGATAAAATATATAAACATGAAAACTAAATTGTAAATTACTATTTTAGTAAACAAATGTATACAAAGAATTTTAACGAATAAACTTGACGAACTGAAGGGTTAAATGGAGAGTGAAGTTAGGCTTTATATATCTGAACAAATAAAAGTTCTATAATTTTTAAGACATTCCCACTTAATGTTAGACGAATTGAGCCTTAATTGCTGAAACGTTATGTTTAAGCATCTATCATTTTACATATTCAATTACTAAAGTGTTTCTACGTGATCATTTACTATTGAAGCCAGCGATTAACTACTACTATTTAGCATTATGTCTCACAGTATTTAGTTTTATATACCATTAAGCCAGAGGTAACATATAGCACCATTAAAACATATACTACTAAACAATTCTGACTACCATTAATTACTCGTTATATTCGCTCAAGAAACGTCGATACAATTGTTTGATATATTACATGCCATATTTTAGCACTGAAAGTTCCAAAGGTTAACATATAGTATAATATGGTCCCATTGGACACGTGCTACTTAACAATTTCCCCCTATTATTATTTACTCGTTATATTCGCTCATGACACGTTGTTACGACTTGTTTGATATATTACACGCCATATCTTAGCATTGAAAATTCCAATGGTACCATATGGTTTCATATAGTACCATTAGGGCACGTGCTATTTAACAATTTCCCACTATCATTATTTACTTGTTATATTCACTCATGACACGTTGTTACAAGTTGTTTGATGTATTACCTGCCATATCTTAGTATTGAAAGTTCCAATATCATATGGTTTCATACAGTACCATTAGGGCACGTGCTATTTAACCAATTCCCACTATCATTATTTACTCGTTATATTCACTCATGACTCGTCGTTACGAGTTGTTTGATATATTACATGCCCTATCTTATCATTGAATGTTCCAATGCTACCATATGGTTCATATCGTACCATTGGGGCACGTGCTACTTAACAATTTCCCACTATCATTATTTATTTTCTATATTCACTCATGACACATTGTTACGAGTTATTTGATATATTACATGCCATATCTTAGCATTGAAAGTTCCATTGGTACCATATGGTACTATTAGGCACGTGCTAGTAAACCAGTTACCATTATCATTATTTACGCGTTATATTCATTCATGATACATCCTTACACTTACACGTGCCATTAGACCAATATCTGCTATCAATAGTTACTCTTATATATTCGTTCATTAGACGTCGTGACGATTTATTTTGTATATTACATGCCATATCTGGTTAGAGGAAATTTTACCATTAGAGTACGTGCCATTAGAGCACGTACCTATTCCAGCTATCTTAGGTACGTACTTGTTCAAGCTCTGTCCCATATTAATGGATTGGTGAAAACGGAGTGTAAAAAAGTTAATTCGTTTTCTAGTTATCGTAATAAATAATTAGCTCCCTACGAATAATAAAATTCTTTTGATTTAGAGTCCGTTCTGCCGTTTCATTTATCGTCAATCACGTGCATCCTGCACGCGCACAATCTCATTAACATGTTGACCACGGGCAGAGCCGAACCTATATGCTCATTACGCATTTTTCCCAGTGCAATTGTACTGATTTCAGCTATCTTCGAACTAAGTTTATCAATTGGCCAAACAGTATTTAATAACATTATATTCGTTCATGACTCTTCGTTACGAGTGGTTTGATTTGTTGCTTACTATATCTTAACATTGAAAACTTCTAGAGCGCGTGCCATTGTTCCAATTTCGACCATCTTCGAACTAAATTTATCACTTGGCTAAACAGTATTTAATAACGTTATATTCGTTCATGGCTCATCGTTACGATTTTTTTTATATGTTACTTACTATATCTTAACATGGAAAAATTTCGGGGGGGTATCATAATAGTACAATTAGAGCGCGTGCTTCTGTACCAATTTCGACCATCTTCGAACTCATCCGTGCCATTTCCCATATCTATCGATTGGTGAAAACAGATTTTTAAGATCTTTCATACTTTCCGAGAAAATCGAGTTACGGACAGACGGACGGACGGACGGACGGACGGACGGTCGGACAAGGCCAAAGCATAAAGCACCTTTCGGTACTTAATAATGTAGTGGAAGACTTTGTTGTACAACTACATTTCAAAAGTTTAGAAACTTCGCTGAAGCATGACCGTGACAACTTGTTTGTGTTGATTGGCAATGGGAGAAAAAAAACACTCGGAAATTCGGAAATTTTTTTTTAACTAAGCACCAATGTTTAGTGCAAACATAGGCTTTTATTTTTTTAAATTGCTTGCAAAATGAAAGAACTGATTTTTTGAAATATGCATAGCTGTTCCAAAAATTTAGAAACGGGGAGTTTTGGTTTCAAAAGTTTAGAAATTTCTTTTTTTAATGGACCTGTATTTATTCTGAGAACATTAAAATTTAACTACTGACTTTATTCGTTCAGAGTGGCCTGAGTTGTTTTTGATGCTACAAAATGGGCAAGAAAGCTCAACTTTCTTTCCAGGAAAAGATCCGAATTAGAGAACTACGAATTAGTGGGAAAACGTCATCAGAAATAGCAAAGACTGTTAAAAGTTCTACATCGGCAGTTTGGAAATGCTTGCAACGAATTGAAGATGATGGTGGTTTTATAACAGTAGCCCGGAAAAGAAGCGGACGTCCAAGGTACACTTCAAAACGTGATGTTGGAATTTTGAAATGTATAGTTCAGAAAGACAGATTCAGTTCTTCCGCCAGATTTGCATTGAAATGGGGTGCCCAAATAAAAAAAAACGATTTCAAAGGCCAGATCATGGAGAAGAATAAGAGAGATTGAATATAAGGCAAGAGTCCCAAAGATTAAGCCATCATTATCTAAGAAGCAGCGAAAAGTTCGAATCGAATGGGCGAAACAGCACTGCGATTGGACCATTCAGGACTGGAACCGAGTAATGTGGAGTGCTGAAGCTATATTTTGTTGTAAGTTTGATGATAAAGGAGTACGAGTGAAGCTTTCCATCCAGATTGCATTCTGAAGCACGTGAAGTTCCCCTAGAAAGTAATTGTTTGGGAGTGCATGTGTGCTGCAGGTACTGGCGAACTGTGCATCCTAAATTCAACAGTAAACGCAGACGTCTACTCCAAGGCGCTTGAGCATTTTCTGGTCCTGAGTATTGAACACCTTTTCGAGGACGATGACTTCCTTTTCCAACAAGGCATCTTCTCACTGTGCCAGAATTGTTAAGGACTGGTTTAGACGAAAAAATATCGACGTGATGAAATGGCCACCAAATTCTCCTGATCTCAGTCCCATTGAGAATATTTGGCGTTTGATGAAAAACAGACTACGACAAGTGGACACTGCAAATAAGGGGGATCTTAAGAAAGAACTTCTAAATGTGTGGAAAACCATTACTCCTGAAGAATGTACGAAATTGGTAACATCAATGCCACGAAGAATAAATGCTGTAATCAGAGCACAAGGCTATCCAACTAAATACTGACATGTTTGTATGTGTTTGGTAACTTTTATTTTGTAAATAGTGAAATGTTTCTAAAACTTTTGGAACGGCTATGCAAATTTCAAAAAATCAGCTCTTTCATTTTGCAAGCAATTGAAAAAAATAAAAGCCTATGTTAAAGCTGGTATATTGGTGCTTTGTTAAAAAATTTTTCCGAATTTCCAAGTGTTTTTTTCCATTGCCAATCAACAAAAAACAACTTGCACGGTCATGCTTCAGCGAAGTTTCTAAACTTTTGAAATGTAGTTGTACAGTGAACAGTCCGACGTCCGTTCGATATCCGTCAATAATGTTTTGTGTCAAAATTCCGCTGAAAGCATAGCTAACTCCTTTTTATCTAATAGAAAATACGTAAAATGGAAACGTAAGACAGTCACATAACAATTAGTAAAGCACATTACAGTTCCAAAAGAGCACAGGAATTGATTTAGATTTCAATTAATCCAGATAAATAAACTCCAAAGTCTTAATTCGATAAATGCAATATTAACGTCTATCATCCAATGGCTAACCCAATAAGCAATAACGTTGCGTCCGTGAAAAATTATTTCAATTAATATATTTAGACACTGATAAATAACTATGAGCTAAGATTCCCCTCTTAGTGGTCTAAATTCGTCTTTCTGGTTGACGAAATTACTCGTCTGATGTAAATAATAAATTAGTATTATGATAATAAACAGTCTTTCCGGCTGACGTAAATAATTTGGCCAATTATTTACAGGGTGCGGCAGGCATTTGAGAACAAAACGACATCCGCAGGTAAAAGAAGCAGACACTTAAGATACCACAAAGCCTTTAATACAATATACATTTTTGTACAAAGGACTACAAAATACATATTGTTAAGGTACGTTCACAAAGACTCGGTAAATGCGGATACGTGCAGAAGCTGCAGTGCGGTAGCCAATCAGATTCATTCCGCATCTGCCGCTTCTAAGCCGGATCTGAGATCGTTTGAGGTCAACTTTTTCTTATGCGGTACACGCGGCGAGAGCGGCAAGATTGTCACGTGAATTCTTTCTACCAATCAGCGGTAATCTTCTCGAGAGTGCCAAAATGGAACCATATGAAGGAATGGGAAGTGCTCTGACGCTGAAATAAAGCTAATAGAAGTATATCTTCATCTACATCCGATGAAATAATGTTTGACAAAAATATTCCGACACCTAATAAAACAACAAACACGTTCATCATAAAAATTTGCCAGTAATAGCGATTGGATGCTTACTTTTAACAGGAAGTACTTGTTCTGTGTAGGACTACCCCTAGTGGCAGTATTTTGAAACGTCATGCGGAAAGCTTGAAATTGTCGCGTGTTTGTGAATAGGAGTGGGATTGACGCATCGCAGCTGATTGCTTCCGCAAGTACCGCGTCTTTGTGAACGTACCTTTATTCAATAAAACCACCGTCCGCCGCAATGACAGCTCCACCCGCTGTCGGAACCGCTGACAGGCAGCAAGGAGGGGGGTCCTCTGGATTTCTGCCATTGCCTCCACAATAGCTGGCCTGAGAGCTTCAACGGTGTTGTGTGGATGCTTGTTGAACTCCCTCTCAACGACGCCCCAGACGTAATAGTCCAAAGGACTGAGATCAGTGGAGCAGGGGGGCAACATGTTGGGAGGGATGTGGTCATGAAGATTCGTGTCCATCCATGCTTGGGTGCTGTGGGCCTTATGATTTGTAGCAGAGTCCTGTTGAAAAACATACGGAGATCAGGGCTTCACAACTCTTGCCAACACATCGGTGTAAGCAGCAGCGTTGACCATGAGACCTTGACGGAAGAAATGTGGAGGCATCACGTCGCCTTCACTGCTCACGAGGCCCAGAGCCATCACTACTGCTGGAAATTTCGTATGCAAGACGGTTGGAATTTCCTGGAGTTTTGACACAGCCATCGATAACCACTGGCAGCGTCCAGTTCTCCCCAAACTTTGAACACGAACGAACGGGTGACTTTCAGGAATGCAGCAATCTCGGATTCGGAGTGTCCTGCAGCCAAGGAGACTATGACAGTATGTCGCTTCATTTGCTGGGTTATCTTTAGATCCGCCATGTTTATCTACCTCGTTTCGGAATTGTTAAATAGTATGACGTATTGACTATCACGTCATACTCACGTGTTCTCAAATACCTGCCGCACCATGTCTGTATATGAAATGTCTCAACTTTACACGCGAAAATTGTTGACTTCGTTATAATGAGGTTTCTTACAACGTAAAAGCTAATATGCGGAGCTTTCGCAATCAAAAGGCATGGAGATAAAGCCGCATAGACCTTCGGGAAATAAGCCTTTCATTGTACATAAAACATATTCCTTCTTAGTAGATTTGCTGCCCTGTGTCTCCCTCCAAAACTCTGTCTGAAGACGTGATAGGCCGACAAATTACGGTAGGGTCCGGGTAGCTGATTCACTATACACACTCTGCATTTCTTCGAAGTAAGATGAATTTCACTCTGAATTTTTAGTGAAAGATTCATTACTAATTCTGTCATTTACACGTTCTCTCTCTCCATATTTCATGAGGTTCAGATTAGTGCTTACTCTAAAGCCACTTGTCTAACCCCTTTCCACCTTCGTTGCGCACTGTCATCTACCTTTTCCTCTCTTTTCTTTCTCTTCTCCTCTTTTTCCGTTTTTCTATGCGCAGCTTCCTTTCCTCTTGTGTCAACCTTGTCACTTCCTTAGTTATTCACTGTTACGTCACCGGAGAATCCTCTTGCGCGTTCTCCAGCGACATTTAGAATTAGGATGTAACAAAGTATTAAATGCCAATAATGACATGTCAAGGAATGATTTATGAAAATATTTCGAAAAGCTGGAAAACCGTAGACAAGAAATTATTAAAATCAAGATGGTCGTGGTTGGAGTAGTGAAAACAAGATAGAGAGAAAAAGGTGCAATACACTGTAGGAAGTGGCGGTAAAGTATAGCTACTTATACTCAAAATAGTTCTATCGTATTAAATATGAGGCGAGTCCGGAAAGTAAGCACTGTTTTGAAAAAAACCCACCTAAAAACATTTTTTCAAAACAAAATTTATATTACATGAAAGAGCATTTCTTAAACTATTTTTCGACATAGTTGCCACCGTTGTTCACATTTGTCGTAGCGGGAAACCAACTTTTCTATGCTCTCTTCATAGAAAGATGCTGCCAGCGACAATTTAAGCGTTTTGTGACAATCTCATGCAAAACCGTTTTTGAAATTTGTGGAAACTCATTACAAAGCATTTTTATTGTGAACAGTCTGTTTTCACGAATAGTTCGTGGAAACGGGGCTTTAGTAATATTAGTTATCACCATCCCGGACAATCCGGTTTTGCCTCCGCAACAGATGGCATGAATTTTTTGTTGTATAAAAATATTTCTTAATATCCTTGTGGCCTCGCTGACGTATTCTACGCCTCACTAGCGGCCGTGTCCCGGCACAGCTTCGTCCGTTTTTTTAGTTCTTTCAACAAGAACACTCAGGTATTATACTGTTGCAATGATAAGATTGACGTTAAGGAGGATTTTAAATTTTTTGTGAAAGTAAATGAAATTCTTGTTTACTGAATTTTGGAATTCTTGTTTGAGAGTTGACATGACTCTGTGACCTACCGTTCGGGAAGAAAGGTTGTCGTGGCAACCGGCTTTTAGTTTGTTAAATTTTTCTTCCATGGTTGCTGATTTCAGCTAGTTTAAAGCGGAGGTAGCGTGGCAACAAAGTATGAGCAATTTCGAGTTAGGATGCTTACAATCTTATCTATCATTCCTTTGATGACAGCAAGCGTGAGCATTCCGGGTAGTCAACGAAGCTTCAAGGATTCTCTGCCTAATTTGACTGCGAATGAGATACTAGAACACCGACATTCCTTTGAAAATCTTCAAGAGGCGCTTAAAAGAACGTCATTACAAAACAAGAAATTTTTACACAAGAAATTCTCCCGAAAAGCTTAGTGCGAACTCGGCGGCGGAAGTTTCAAAAATAAGATAGCGCGACGAGATTGACGAGAGAGAGGACCGTATGTTCAACGGACGAATCATGGGATTCTTTCTGGTAATGGCTTTAAAAGAAAGGGTTTGAAGAAACGAAAATTCCCCCGAGAATGCAAAACGCAAATAAATATCTTCGCCCGTCAATTTATGTAGTTTGACATCAATTTCGTTGAAAATTCTACTCTAGTAAATAATTCCGATAACAGTGAAGGACACCGGTGCATCGTCTATTTTGTATGTTAAACCCTTTTCATCTGAGCCAGCGAAATTGGAAGAGAAGGTCGCGTTATTATCTAGATGGAGCGAACTACGCCATTCGTATTGGAGAGTCAACACTTGTTTCTCATATTCATGGAAGTGAGTTATTGGAACGAGGAAAGAATTATATCCGATAATATTTTTCACGTTAAAATGGAGCCAGTTCGACTTATTCGTTTATTCCCGAGAGAACTGGGTGTCCTATAATTGAAGGCGTCGAGAAATATTCAGAGAGCAGATACGACTTACATAATTACCTCAATCAGTTAGCTTTTTTTGAACTGTCGAAGATTTAAGTTGCTTATTGACTAAAGAATTTTCTGTTTCCTTCCCGTACAACTGGGTGATATGATCTCTTTTTTTCTTTCTTTCTTTCTTTCTTTCTTCACAGCCTTCGTCTCACGCAGGCAGAGACCAGCTGATTAATCATAACAAGGACTGCATAAAGGTTAAGCACAGGGGAAAGTTTTAGGACTTCCGATCAACGGGCACTAAGGGGCCTTGAATCCTTGTAAGGAGACCAGGAAGGCTAAGAATAAGGTGATAATAGTGCGTTTGGCCTTCTGACACAGGGAGGAAGCAAGGAGAATATTTTGAAAAGATGGGACGATGTTACAGCTAGCCAAATCAGTCAACAACATGGCCCTCTGACGACGGAAGAGGGGACATTTTAGAAGAGCGTGCTCAACAGTTTCCGGCGATCCACACTTACATAGCGCTGAGGACAATTTTTGAAGATTATGACGAAAGTGATTTAAATGGAGGTGATCAGTCCGCAGTCGGAATAAAGTTGACCTTTGAAGATGTGAGAACCATCTGGGAGCGAGAGCATTAGTATTACAAATCACCGGGAATAAGCTTTTATAGTGGCTCCTCTTTGACTCTAGGGTTCATGCAGCATTCCATCGCACCAACAAACTATTTCAAAAGAAAGCGCCAAGTGCCTGAGCGTCTACACGAGACAAACTTGCCGGCTTCTTTCCCACTCGATCCCAGTACGCCAGCCTATCCGCCAACTCATTTCCGTATAAACCACAGTGATCAGGGATCCAGATAAAACAGATATCGTAAGCTTTAGATCTAAGCAAGAGTAGGAGGCTAACCGCATAACCCAATAGGCTTCTGAATAGCTAAAATGTATTCTAACTGCTGGGTTGCATTCAAAAAAGCCAAATCACTCTGTAAAAAAGCTCTTAAGAAGCGGAGGAGATCATTTTGGGCTAGCCAGATTAGGAGCAGTTGTCCGGAGAGCGTCTGGAAAACCCTAAAACTTTTTCAGGGGCGTATTCCACTTGTGAGAAACAGTAGCGATGTCTATCTGAACCCTGAGCAGTCAGCTAGAGACGTATTATCCTTCACTATTAAAGCTCGGACTGACCCTCTGTGTAGGCCTAAACAGCTTTCGCCTGCTTTCTGCCCTCCTAGTGAAATCTCTATGTGGGTGCAGCCATTTTCAGTGTCAGCCCTGGTATCAGCTCTTAGATCCAGTCGTTCTTCTCCGGGCCCGGACGGCCTAGTCAACTGCACCTTCAAGAAGCTGGGCGAGGGCCAAAGAGAGCTCCTCTTGGCAGCAATCAACACCTCATGGGCCACTGGCATAATCCCTTCGAAATGGAAGGAAACATTAATTTATCCTGTGCTTAAGCCCGGCAAATCATCTGAGGACCCCTCCAGCTACAGACCCATCGCCCTCACCTCATTCTTTATTAAGATCTCGAAAGGCTTGTAAATATACAGGTTGCAGCATTATCTGGAGGTCAACAATCTGCAGCCTGCGCACTTCTTTGGATTTAGGAAGGGCCGTAATTATATTTTGCCAGTCTTCAATTTGATCGACGACATTCTGGCAGGCAAGGAAAACAACGAGGTCACGGGTGTTACTTTTCTTGACATTAAAAGTGCTTTTGACTCGGTCTCTGATGTCCTTCTGGTGAACAAACTAATTGACATCAACGTCCCTCGAAGGATTATTATTTGGATCTCCTCCTTCCTTAGGATGAGAAGGCTGGGAATAAAATCTCCGAACGGCATCATTTGGTCCAAGGCTGATCATGGACTCCCCCAGGGCTCTGTCTTGAGCCCCACCGTCTTTAACGTATTTTTTAGTGATGTCTTTTGCCACGTCTCGCCAGCACTAGGGAAGAGTGTTTTTGCTGATGATATCGCATTCTGGGTCTCGCACAAATCCGTTCCGAGTGTCAAAGCTCTACTGCAAGATACTTGCGACTCACTTGCCAACTGAGGACTGAACAATTCCATCCATTTTTCTCCAGAAAAGACAGTCGTCATGTGTTTTATGCCGTCCGGTCCCCCCTCCCGCCTTAACTATTTACTTACAAGATGTTCGTCTCCCGTTTAGACGGTGCCATAGGTTTCTAGGGTTTCTTATTGATGACAAATTGAATTGGCGAGCCCATAATCGATCTATGAAGGGTAAGTTAGAAAAATGCTTGGCCCGAGTTAAATTGGTGGTAAAAGCCAGGTGGGCCACTTGAAGCTTTGTGAGACGACCATCCACAACACTATTGGTGTGATCTCTCCGGGTGACTTGGTCGCTGATGTGCCGACCTGGATATTAGATCTCCCCTCTGCCAAGAATAGAGACCCCCTCTTAGTTAACTACTTCAAAGACAAGTTCCCTAAGAGCCAATGCGTATACACTGATGCCTCCTTATCTCCGCCCGGTCTGAAGGGTGGTGTTGGGATTTACCTCAGAAATAGAGCCTTAATTTCCAAAAAGTCATGCCTGCCACCAGTTTGTATCAGCTAGAACTTACTTTTATCCACAGGGCTTTGTTTGTCATTGCTTCTGTTCCCCCAGATCACTATCAAATTTTATCTTCTCTTTTCTTTACGCCGGCAATCGTCAATCTTATTTTACAAATTGCATTATGTGGATGACCACTTGGGTTCATCAGGCTTCTTTCCGTTGGTACCTATTGAGGTAGGATGTGTTTTGTGGATATGCTGCTTGCTTCCCACCCAAAAAACGGAACACTCCTCTGTCCGACTGTCGATTGTTTCCTTTCTCACTCGCTGAATAAATTGATCTTGTAATGCGTATACGAGTCATTAAAATTATACATACTGAATAGTGATTTCGCCTATCTCTTCATCTTGTATGTGCGGTCACATTAATAACTTGCATCAAGATGACTGCGAAGACTAAGAAAGCAAATGAACTCGTACAATTTCAACTGAATATGGGTAAATCCAAGGATCTGGCCGACTGTGAACAAGGCATGATCGTTGGAGCTCGACGGGCGCAGTTGAGCATTTCGCAAACCGCGAACCACCTCGGGTATTCCCGTGCAACAGTGTCAAGGGCATACCGTGAATGGCAGTTATGCCAAAAAATAACCTCCAACAAACACAACTGCGGACGAAACAGGGCCGTGGATGAACGAGGCCAACAGCGACTGGCACGAATCATCCACAGCAACAAGATGGGAACAGCCCAACAAATTGCAGCGCAGTTCAATGAGAAAGCATCCCAAACCCATTTCGGAGCACACGGTGCAGCGTACCTTGCACCGAGCTGGGTTTTAACAACAGGCGGCCAGCACGGGTACCGTCGCTGTCACCGCAAAATAGGAAAGCGCGCCTGCTATGAGCACACTGGCATCGCCACTGGACACTGGATGAGTGGAAGAAGATCGCCTGGTCCGACGAATCGCGGTGCCTACTTCAACATGTGGACGATAGACTGCGCATTTGGCGCAGACAGCATGAGGCCATGGACCCATCCTGTCAGCAGACAACCGTACAGGTGGCTGAAAGAGGAGTGCTGGTCTGGGGTGTCTTCTCTTGGGACACACTGGGTCCTCTGATATCCGTAGACACATCCCTGAATGCGACACACTAACTGAACATTGTTGACGATCAGGTGCACCCGTTCATGATGACTATGTTCCCTGATGGTGACGGGCAGTTTCAGCAGGACAATGCTCCCTGTCACCGTGGTCGAATAATCTTGGACTGATTCGAGGAACATGACTCGGACTTCCACCTGCTTCAGTGGCCAGCTCGGTCGCTCGATCTCAGCCCGATCGAGCATTTATGGGATGAAGTGGAGAGAACCATCCGACGCCTTCCTACACTACCATTCAACCTGCACCACTTACGGGACGCTGTGATGTCAGCGTGGGCTGCTATTCCTCCGCAACGGTTTCAACACCTTGTTGAATCCATGCCAGCACGTATTCAGGTAGTTCTCGCCGCTAAAGAAGGCGCAACACGCTATTAGCGGGGTGTTTCTCTAATAAATTGGTCGTTCAGTATATATCGAGCCCAATATAAATCTTGAAGAACCATTTAAGGTAACGCCCACTAAACATAAATCGCCAACTCCTTAGTCAATCAATCTCCGTCTTACATTTATGTGATGCTCGACAGGTTTTCAGTCTGCTTCACTATTTAAATTTTTATAAATTGCCACACCACTCGCTTTACGCTGTCCATTTGCTGTCTTAGATCGAAGAGTATGTTCATGAATGCTTTTAAACCAAACCCTTGTATCTGAATCGGTTCGTCCTCGTACATCCAAGTTTCACTCAACGCAATAAAATCCGACTTTGATAATATCTCGTCTGTCTCGATGTCTAGGTGATGTGCAATGCAACTCTGAACATTTAAATTTGCAACAATTTGGTCTCCAGCTGGTTGGTAGTTGTAAATTTTCTAAGTGTTTTAAGCTTATAATTTTCTAAACTAGCATATTCGTTTATATCTCATTGATGGTCGGAGCTATGGTACCCTTGTTGTTGAGCTTTCAAATCCTTCTTCTCATTCCTAATCCTTTCACGCTCCTCTTGTTTTCGTTGTTTATTTTCTTCTCTTAACCGTTCACTTGCTTCTTTATCTTGTTCACGCTTATTCTTCAAACGCAAATTGCGAAGATATTTTTAACACCCGCTCGACATCGTACACACCGCCACCAAGCAAGTTTAACGATAGACTGCAGTCGGATAGCTAGCTCCAATTGGTTCCAATGCTCGCCGCAGCACATTCGGCAACTCTACAGACTTGGGCTCTGTGGGAGGGCTTCACCTAGGACGTGTCATTTTCACAGGCCACGTTGTAGAAAAGGCTTAAGTAATTCCGACGTTCGAAACGGTTGCCTAATAACTGATCACTATGAAAATCTTAGTCGCTTTCAGAGAATCTTAGTCGGAAAAACACTGATATGTTTCTTAAATAAATACAAAAATACGATTCATCCTAATATATTTTGGTTCTAATTTTGGTCTAAGTTAACATTATTGATAGGAGATGGCGCAATCAGAAAATACTTATAGCAGCTTAAGATAAGTTAAATACAAGGTTAAATGAAGAGATAGGTTAATTGGCTTTTATTAGGAGCTTTAGCATAAAAGCTACTTATAAGAATGCGCCCTTGGTCTGTACGTTTATCCGGCCGTCCGTCCGGATTATCTTTTTCAAATTCTGTTTTCAGACATACATGTATAACCATCAAAGTCTTAGCTCGGCCGTATCAACTTTTCAGAATTTTTCGTGGACCCCTTCAAGTCGAATTCTCGTGCTAAAACAGTGAATGTAAAGAATTCAAAGATACTGGCATGTCATATAACAATCGAGTTGTCAAGAAGGAATACACTGTTACCTTCTGTTCATCTTTTAAGCATTATTGACATCGGCGCGCGCACGTGAAATCGCTTTGTCGACGCACGATTGCTCAAGTGCTCATAATCTATAAGAATAATATTAAGTAGCGGAAAATGGAGCTACTTATTGATTTTATTTTACACACGATTTGAATCACCCTTCATCATTTCTACATTTTTTGAGGTAGAAGGTTGAAATTCGGAATATAGCTTACTATGGGCACCTTCACTATTTAGTTTGGTTTTGATTAGCCCAGTAAGGTCGGAGTTTTGGGGGTGAAAATTAGAGAGGACCAAAAGGTCTAGGTGTATTTATGCATATAAAGGAATGAAATTCGATATGCGTATTCCTATAATCAAGATCTCCATTATATGAAGATTTTTTTTTCCCCGAGGTATCCATGCCTTCCCGATTCGGTGGCGGAAATGCATCGAAAAGATGGGGACTACATTGAAATAGTATACCAACTTTGTCTGTAATAACATATATTTCTGATTTTCATTTGACTGACCTACTTATAAAGTAGAATAAGAATGGAGCTACTTATTGGTTTTATAATGTCAGTCCGTCCCGTTCATAATTTCTACATTTTTTTGAGGTAGAAGGTTGAAATTCGGAATGTAGCTTACGTCGATCTGCACTATTTAGTTTGGTTTTGATTGGTATACTGGGGTCGGAATTACGGGGGTGGGATTCAGAGAGGGCAACATATCTATCTATGTGTACGTAAAGGCGTAAAATCCAGTATCCATATTCCTCTAGGCAAGATCTACATTACTATGAAGTTTAGGCCTAATTGTTTCAGTGGGATCGGATTTGCGGGGGTGGCAGTCACTTGGTCCTTAGAACTATGGCAACATATGGCATGTGATATATCATACGTTCGGAAATGATGAGAAAGGAAAGAAGATACGAGGTTTTTTATATTTTTTACATATTAAGTTTGAGAAAATCAGTTTATTGATTAAAAAAAACTTGGGGAGAGGTAAAAGTGCAGATGAAGGGGTAAAAATAGATGACTTACCTTATCCTACTCGGGAGGCGAGGGGGGGGGGTTAATTTCTTTTTAATAAACGTATAAATGTATTTCTGCTTCACTGCTAAAGCTCCTCCTTGGAATGTTTACAAGATTTTATTAGTTTTTAAATTATCATTATTTCGAATAATAAAGTCTTCAGAAACACAAAAGAAAAAACAGTCCAGCAAGTGGGATCAGTAAATTTCGGGCATTTGAGAGCAATGTTTCCACTATGTTTGGTCAACTTACCGTGAACAGAGTTGGCGAAACTAAATTTAAAACATACTTTTGCTTCTCAATTTTAGTGTAAACTTTTTAAATAAGGAAACTTTTTAAATAAGAAAATTCCACTTCATTATAAATGAATTTTCTTATTTAAAAACTTTCCTTAGTTAAAAAGTTTACACTAAAGTTTCCTTATTTAAAAAAACTTGAACAAGTGTTATAAAGAAGTGCTAAAAGATATAAAAATGCAAACAAAATCAAAATGCGTGTGACAACTAACAAAGTAGTTTGGACGAAATGAAGAAACAGATAACCCCAGAATAAGATTATTCAAATGCAACCAACTATGCAGAGTAAAGAAAAATTCATTATTAAGTTTTTTTAATTGTAATTTTCTTTTACGTAAGTTCATATATGTTTGGTATTTTATTTTATTTATTTATTTATTTATTTATTTATTATTTTTTTTGTATATTTTCATTTTTACTTTTTACATCTTGCATTTACTGTTTATTTATTCTCAGTATTATTTACAATATTGAAGAAACATAAAATAATTTTTGAAAAAAAAAAAAAGAAAGTCACCGAAAAAGGAATCAAACCTTGCTACAGAGATGATAGTCAAAATAGAGCTCTATATACACTTTATAGAACTTTAAGTCAAATTGTTAACCGCTTTCCTATCGTAAACCTCGATAAACGAGTCAAATGTTATTTTTACCACGTAACTTGTGACATGGCATAGGTGAAGCCCCGCCCAGTGAGCCCAAGTCTGTAGAGTTGCCGAAAGTGCCTCGCCGCACTCGTACACGCTGCAGCGCCAATCCGTTATGCTGCCAATTAAGGATATACTCAAAATTTTCCGATGTATGTTACACTCTTATTAAAATACAAGATTACATCATGCACTCTATGGCGTGTGTCGGTGAGTTTTGATGCGGTCGATGGCGCTTCATACTGGCTTTCGCGTGTAACCGCTTCATCAATCTACGGGATTTGTGTGAGTGAAACACTACAAAATTTTGAAAAATGGATCTAAATTTGTCAATCCAGCCATAAATAATTGAGCCAGAATACAATAATGTTGAGACAGATGAAGAAACTGTCCACAGTGACGAAGAAAGCGAGGAAATCGTAATTTCTGTTTCTAGCAGGAGTGGGAACACAGAATCATGGAAGAAGTAGAATGGTTTTGGCAGAATGGTTTTGGCAATGACAGAAGCCCTGCCTCGAGCCCTGCGTTATTCGGTGTATCCTGGCGCGCCCGTGTGACGCGTCATCGACCGCATCACAACTCACCGACGCGCGCCATAGAGTGCATGATATAATCTTGAATTTTAATAAGAGTTTAACATAATCGGAAAATTCTGAGTATATCCTTAATTGGCAGCATATTTTAAGCCTACCTAACCCCTACTTTCATTTTTGCTGGAGTACCCCTTTAACTTGATGTAACTTTGCACCCAGTGGTCCATTTTGTTAAAATTTTGTTTATTATTCAAGACCTAACCTTCCTCTTTCCAACGAGATATTGACCATAGTTATAGGATATAGTGATGCAAAAATATAGACTGAGATATGTACATCACTTTTCCTCGGCTGCACTCCTGATAGACGTAGTTCTACTTCAAAAACTTTGTCACAAACTCTGGTAGACGCATTCTAGAAAGTAAAATGTAAAATTTAAAGATCATCTAAGAGGAGCTATTCATGGTAACTGAAAGAAACGGTAATGAGGAAATCCATGTTGGCGAAGTTGTATAGCTCAATGTGTATCTAGTAAAATCAAAGTGTTTTATATTTGACAAATAAAAGACGTATATCAATTCATCTCATATAAAAAGTCATAGTTATCAGTCTGGAAGTAGAAATACTGATATTCGCAAAATGTGCTCAAAATGAAATCTGTTTTAAGTCAGGCAAAAGCGATATTATTATCAAATTACCACAGCCAAATATTTCAGGAAGAAATTTTCGCATGATGGCACGGAAATACTTTAGTATGGAATTTAGATAATAATAATGAGTTGAGATGGCATAATGTCTTCTCAAAATATTTTTCGATGTTAATCATCTGTAAAATAAGCAGTAGAAACTGTATTTATAGGTATCCATATATGGGTCAGCTATGAATTGATTTTGATTTAATTTAAAATATATAAAAATGGAATTTGGTTAAAGTAATGATTGTTAAACTATTATTCTGTGCCATTTAATGCTAATAAAGCTATGCATTAAATCCTTGAAAAGAATGATATGATAAGCTGTTCTAAAGTCCCCTTCTCCCTTACATATGGAAAGAAGACTCATTTTAACGAAGTAAAAGAAAAATTGCAAAAAATAAGGAAGGACACTACAGAAAACATACAATTGGGAAGTTGCCCTCTTCTGTATCCTTTATATAAAAAGATACCAGAAAAGATCAAGAACTAAAATACGATTAATATCCATCACTAATTCATATTTGACTGATGTTTCTGATCAATATGATCAATATCAACCAATGAAAATGTAAAGATATAAGAATAATTTCACAGAAACAAGCAGTTTTTGGATCGCAAGGAATGAAATACGACTTTGAAGCATTAAGTCTCAAGACTATATTTATTCGTTTACAGCCACTGCCAAGAATCGAGAAAAATAAAGCACGAAAAATTAAATAAGTACATTGGCATTATTTGATCTGAATAAAGAAAGTAAAAATAAAATAATAATGATAATAATAATCTATCACCACAAATCGTTGTTCTTTTAAATTTATTACTTGGGTGATCTCAGGAAAGTGATTGTCTTTTTCTTTCTTTCATTTTTTCAAGAATCTTTGAATCTTATAATCTTGTACTTCATCTGTTAATTTCAATGATGTAAGAATTGTGCAGAAAAGAATCTTTTCCCATTATATTTTGGGTCTTTTTTTACAATTTCTTTCGAAGCTTTGCAGAGGGGAAAATGTGATGACTAATATTGTTCTGTTGAAAAACTATTTCATAAATTAGAAATAAAGCAATAAAAAGAAAGCGGTTTTTAGTTTTTTACGATTTTCATTGTTAATAGGGGAGAGAGAAGGAGAAATGTGATAAATTTACGAAGAGATAAACTGCGTTTTTAGAGTGAGAATAAAATGCCACATTTGCATGTCATAAAGCAGAAATTTACTACCCAAAACGATCATCCACGCGCTATTTTTTTTGAATTTACGTTTAAGAAAATCATTAAAGTCCGGAAGAAGGAAAAAAATTAAGGCAGGGAGGAATTTAGTAAAGAAATCGGAGATAATGGCACTGAAGAAAAGTGCACACTACACCAAAATAGAAAAGAAAACTTACCCTGTGTAAACCAGATTTCCACGTGAAATTGATATAGGGCACTTCGGGTGGAATTATGGGAAGGTATTTCTCGAAATTGGGATCGAGAACATAAGGAAGCACGTGTCCATCCAAAATGGCATAAATCTCCATTGGAATTCCTATAAAAACCGAAAGAGAAATCCATGTCATTCGCTGTATTATTAATCAATGAAAAATTTCTACGCCGACACTGTTTATTGTATCAAATAAATTGCTAATGAATAATAGAATATTTTTATTATTTAAAAAAAACTTTCTTAGTAACACACAAAATACATTATCTACCACTAATTGTCCGGACACCCCTCTCATCGATTGGAATGAGCAATTTGATATAAATAACATCAAATGATCTTAGAAATCGAATAGAGGCAGCATGACAACAGGACGGAGATTGAGTGACTTTGAGAAAGGCACTATTGTGAGTTGTCATATAGCCGGTGTGTCAATTCGTACCATCGGTACTCAGCTAGGCCATCCAAAATCAACTGTTGGTAATGTGACATGCAAATGGCAACGCTCCGTCATTACCAGTGTAGGATAACATCCAGAATAGTCTCCGAAAATGGCAGACTGGTATAGAAGGGGGATAAAGAGGGTTGTGCCCACAAATAAGTGCAGACTATCCGTAGAGAGTTCCAGAGCACCAGTAATTAAAGAATACACGGTCGTGATTTCCATGGAAGAGTTGCAGCACACATAACAAAATCACTATTGCTACGCGTCCACTGGCAGAAATAACCTCGTTATTTAAGTTCTTGATTTTTAATATGGGTGTCTATTACAAAAGATCCCAGTTATAAAGAAAACCTGGTTATTTAAACTAGATAAAAAAAGGTTAGGGGAAATATCTTAGGTATTGACGTCATAACTGAGACAAATGAGTCATAACCGTGATATTTTCATCTTCGTTTAAAATGGCGGCAGATTCCCTCGCTTCGCTCACAGACAAAAATTTTGCTAGAACCCCATTTTGTGGTGCTTAGAAATAAATATAGCGAAAGAAATCATAAGTTCATCGCAGGGCCTCTTGCATATTACGGGCCGAATACATTTGTCTTTTGTAAACATCTATTTATCTTAGTTTTATCGCTATTGAAAACATCGTAAGCCGCGACCGACGGCCCACTTCGATCAAAGGCGCCATGGCGCACAAAATGGACAATATGACGAGGCTGATGCGAGAAAACAAACTAGTTCTTTTCCTCTGCAGTGTAGAGCGCATTCAGCTGGTTTGGACTTGGACTTCTGGCTACTGTTCGTGGAAGCATGGAGGCCGTATCCAAAGTTATCCAATGATATTCAAAGGTGTAATCACATGAGTCTCACTCTCTGGAAGTTCTGTGAAGTGGACGATTGTTATATTTAAAACGACAACGTTCCTTCCATCCAACTACAGCTGTTATGGAGTGTTATGACGACATGAATGTTCGACTGTCCTGTCCTGGCTTGCACAGACTTCTGGCTTCTGTTCCATAAAACTGGAACGACGGTTGAGGTTAAGACAAACTCGTCCGTAATGAATTCGGTACTGATTTGATGAGGGAATGGAAGCAAATTCCAGCTATCACTACCAAAAATTAGTGGAGAGCCTTCTAAAAAGGATACAGATTGTTATCCAGGACAAAGCTGGACATGATAGATATTAGAATATTTGTGCTTGCGATATATATTAATTGGTTTATTATCCGGACAATATTGGTAATTCTGCACACTTAAAGGCATCCAAATACTGACTCTTCTCATTTGTTAATCCCTTCATCTTAAAATAATTTACGAGAATAACTGTTTTAAGGCAGTGAGAATTTAGTAATAGATATTTAGGAGTATTCCTTAGGAATAAGAAACTTTTAATTTGTTTGTAGTTAATTTTGGTTGAGGTTAATTCAATCTTCCTCGTTTAATATTACATTTAATACTTCGATTGATTGTAGCTATAGTAAAAGTTGTTTTAAGATAGTGTATTCATAGAAAGGGGATGCAGAAGTTGATTGAGCGCTATGATAAATATTTCAATAAACTTGGAAACTACACTGTAGGCAAAAAAAAATGTGACACCTAGAAGGAATGGGTCGATTTGTTTGAAATTTTCCACACAAGTAGCATTCGTGGCATACAAAAAGTGATTCAAATTCTAAGACAATACGTCCAGAAGAACGTTGTACAGGGTGGCTCTCATGCCCCAATAGACCAGATTAGTAGGTCGAATAACCGCTGCGAATTTGAATGCAGGCCTCGACTCTTGCATGCATACGGTCATAAAGATGCCGGATGTCATCTTGGGGTAGGTGGTTCCAAGCCTCCTGAACATGCTGGCGCAATTGTGAAATTGTTGCATCGGGTACGCAATGACGATGAACGTTACATCCCATCATGTCCCACACATGCTCAATTAACGACAAGGCTTAAGATCGTGCTGGCCAAGGAAGTAGTGCTACATGCTGTAAGCCCTGCAAGCTAACACCGCAGTGTGTAGACGGGCGTTATTCTCCTGGAAAAATATTTTATCCTCCTGTTGCAAGAAAGGCAGAAGAACAGGTTCCAGAATCTGCAGGACTTACTGAATGCTGTTCAATTATCCATCCACAAACATTAAGGGTGATCGCACGGTTGTAACTGATTGCACCCCACACGATTGTGCCACGGGTTGGACCTGTGTGCCGTAGACCGAAGATGGCGCTCTGTTGGTGTAGAGGCAGAATCTGCTTTTATCACTAAAGACCACAGATCTCCATTCGGCTGTCTACATGCAGTCGGTGCTCTTTCGCGGCACCACTGCAACAGCGCAGCACAGCGTTCTTGCAGAATTGGGGGTCTGGCTAGAGGGATCCGTGCCCGCAGTCCTGCAGATAGCAAACAGATACCAATGCTCCGTCTTAACAAAGCTCATACCACTCTGGCCCATATATCTCCTGTGGATGCCGTACTGTTGCTCAAAGCTTCTCGTACGATTCGACGGTCTTGGCGTGGGTTAGTTGTCCGTGGGCGTCCAGAACCAGTCTACGTGAGTGCGTTCCTGGTGTAAACCACTACTGACAACATCGAGCTACCACAAAAGCATTACGACCGTTCTGCGGCACGATACGCCGATGAGACCATCCATCCTCTCGAAGTCCCACAATCCGACCTCTGTCACCACACCGTGAGCACGGCGGCGTGTGCGAGGCATTGCAGTTGTTGTACCATACCTACAGTCATCTATTCTAGTACAATGTAGATGCCAAACTGACGATTTCATGCAAATCAGATTGGAACCATTCTTCTCAAGGAGAGGCATGGGAGCTACCCTGTACAACGTTCTTCTGGACGTATTGTCTTGTAATTTGAATTTTGTATGCCGTCGATGATACATGTGTGCAAAATTTCAAACAAATCGACCCATTCCTTTTCCTTCTAGGTTTTGCATTTTTTGCCAGCAGTATATGTGTAAAAATAGCTCAAGATATAAAGAATCTGGTAAAGAAATAAGTTTGAAAAATATACAGTATAGTAGTTTTGTTTTTATTACAAAACAGAACTTACTTTCTGAATATACCTCGTATATTTATCATTTTAAGTTCTAAAAAATGGATCGAATGGAGGGGCTTACAAACAGCTGTATATTAAATGCCAATCCCTTTACAAACACGCAGAGGATACGATTTTTATGTTTCCTTGGATCTGACAGAGATTTTCGTTCACTAAAAGATCAAGGAGAGATGAGTTAGACACAGAGGAATGGATTGTTTTGGTTGGCTTAATCTTTTAACTGATTATATTAACCATTCATTAACCCAAGACTTTAGAGCATGAATAATGCAATGTTCTCGCATCACAAGAAAAAAAAACGACTAAGAAAACAGAATGCCAAGTGGATTACTTGTTTGCGAAGCATAGCTAATTGCTAAGTAAACTTTCTGAAAGAGAAGAAGAATCAACACAACGCGCAAACAATCAAATTAATGAATTCCAGTCGTGCTAGATAAATAGCAGACGAAATCATTGTAAAATGGAAGCAGAAGCAGCCCAGTAGAGCAATGCACAGTATCCAGCGACAGAGCTAGTGGAATATTGATTTTCACAGATGTCCTTTCTTTTATTAGGTTGACCTTTCATTTTAAATACAGAGGACTAGAGAACATTCAAAACTTACACTTTTCTTATTCACGTTACTATTAGCACGATTCTGTGTAGAGTAATTAAATATCGGTTTTTCTCACGTAACATAAATGAATAATGTGTGCTATATTTTGTTTATTCTATTAGGATAGCTCATGAAAGGTCGCAATTTAGCACTTTCCAAGGCTATGACTCGACTGAACGAAATTAAACCAAACTAAATATGAGCTTCTAGAAACTTGCAATTTTTTGCGACACGATTGTTTCATCCATATATGTTTGCAAAATGATCTTCGAATATTAATATATGCAGGGTATGTTTACTTAAAAGACTACGCTCGTAAATTATTTTTGTTAGCTCCCGAGCCAGATTTGTCTTTTCTTATTTTCTTAGTTCAGGATTACCAGGTTTGGGTATTTATAGCCAACTTGGCTATTTTTTTCTTTAGTTTGCTAGTAGGTGCTCTAGTTCTTGTACGAAGTCCCTCTGAAAAATTTAAAAACCAAATTTTTCCGAAGAAAATTATCTGAATTCTCATTGCCATAGCCAGAAAGTCGAGATAGATACTGAGACAGGAAGAGAAGGATAAATTTGGAAAGATGCCACACAGATTCCTGCTGCCAAACGAAGGCAATTCGAAGCCAAATGCTAAAAGAGCAACAAACAGATTATCATAAACATATAATAAATGTGCTTATTTTTTTCCTCTGAAGCAATTCTTTACTGGTAATTCTTCTCTGAGCGGCGAAAATGAGGAAATATTATCTCGCCTGGAAAACATAGCATTTACAATGTTAAACGCGTAGGATACTGTTTCGGTAGTTCGCTCAACTTTTGCAAACATTTCAAAAATTTATGTCTTCAACTGAATTCACTGAAATCTTCTTAAGAATTGCCTTACGAAACCCCTTTCGATACTAGATTGCGTTCATTCATTCTACAATTCCTTTTTATCATATAAAGCAAAATTTCTCCTATATTGTGTATAGGGCTGCTTAATGCATTTAACTATTATGAAATTAACTACCCGATACTCCGAATCTGAGTAGCACATTGTCATGTGTAAATTTGTAAGATAAGAATACACAATGGAATTACGTGAAATGGCATAAGGCGGGGACTAAATAAAGTTAAATTAAATGGAATTTATTTAAATTCAATAAGTTAAAACTAATTGGCTTAATTAGTCTAAAAATAATTAAGGACAAATTAGCTTAATTAGGCCTTAAGGATAAGTAGCATAACTGTGTGAAGCACAATTCAAACGAATACGACACAATTCGCCGTAGCTCACACAAGGGGTTCACTCGATGCAATGAAGCACATTTAATTTTATAGCAAATTACGGAAGCACCTTGTTGCCAACGTAATTAAACACAAAACGCCATTAACACTGGACAGGCACGAATGCACATGAAGGATCAATCTGAATCTCCAGAAGAAAGGCGTCGAAGTAAGGGCTTTCTTCGTACGCCGTAGATGAGTCATGCGTGAAGGCAAATATTGACACAAATCGGGTAAGACGAATGCAGGAAGTGTAGTAGGGTCGCCGCTATTTGACGGGCGGCACCTGTGTTAGTGCAAGCCGTTAATATGGCTAAAATGAAAGGCACAAAAGTTAAGAAGCAAATAAGAGTTCTTAGCCTCTGTTGAATCACCAATATTGCACGGCGAAACTGACGGAGAAAGGGACACTTGCGGAATTGAATTAAACTTAGAAACAATACGGGCAGTCGGTTCTATCGCACCAGCACAAAACTTAATTGCTTGCTAGCGTAAGGTGAGAGGCCAAACGGCCACAATCCGTGAACTTGTGAGTAAAAATGAAGCTTGTAGCTTCGCAGTTCGACAATAGCAAGTCTTGATAGTTCTACTCAGAGGAATAACTGGATACGGACTTCGACTAAATAATTAATAGCCAGGCAATCGTTCCATGAACGTAGGTTGTGGGACGATAGTTTCAAACAGTTCCAAAGCAAAGAAAAGCTCACCTCATGTAGCTTTCGCTCAGTTAGCTTCGTTGTAGCGATGCTCCCGTTGTCGCTTTCATTCTCTTGCCGACGGTTTCCATCGTTGACGATAACGTTCGCTGGAGACGGAGTTTTAGCAGTTTCCTTCCACCTTCGACCTCCGTTTTTCCGTCCTCTCTTCTCTCTCTCACTCGTTCTCGCTATCCTCTCGAGCTCTCGTGTCTCGTCTCCCATTTGCCTTCTGCGTATTACGTTGTTGACGAAGAGTAAGTATTACGTCGACTCGCTTTCCACTTTGAAGAATAGAAGTATCGAGTGTGGAAACGATCGAAGCTGTCATCGGAATTCTTGACGGAAGCGAATTCCGTGACACAAATTA
Organism: Rhysida immarginata; assembly: GCA_023313115.1. Lineage (NCBI taxonomy): Eukaryota > Metazoa > Arthropoda > Chilopoda > Scolopendromorpha > Scolopendridae > Rhysida > Rhysida immarginata. Next base: position 421,876 of record JAHWFO010058569.1, read on the forward strand.
TACCGTGGCCGTAACAATTTTTTTAATCATTTATAAAGTGTGATAAAATTAAATCTTTATCAAAAACATGTATTTCACATTTTGATAACATAAAAATCTCACAAAATTTTTTGTCTGTGTTTATATTTTATTATCTCCCTAAATAAAAAATTTATCTCCTTGAAGAAATATAAACTTACATAAAAATTATATTTGATAACACATCTTAGAGTACTCTAACAACTTATATCTTAGAGCACTCTCACAACTACAATTCCTGCACTGTAAACAACACATAACTGTATGCTGCATAGACTTAAAGGACAACTCTACGGTCATATACAACTTTATTTAAATCGAAAGTCTAGCTTATTAATAACATCGTGGCATATTTAAAAAAATTTAATTCGAACTTTAAATGTGTGAAAAAATGAAAATAATGAGCTGGATTTGGGTGAGGCCGTAACGTAGTTGGAGTCAAACGTCAATAACTATGTAGACCGAAAATCAATGTAATTTTCATTGCTTCCATCTTGGTTTTAACAATCAGTATTTTTTTATTGCTGGATTGTTGGTCAGGTGACTTTTTCGCGTCAGGGCCTTTCTTACTATGGACAGGTGACTTTTCCGCGTCTGAACCTGTCTTTATCGTTGGCCTCCTTTGACTCAAACTACGAAACTTCCGGAAAAAAATGGCCAGCGGAAAGGAGGGGCAAAGCGCCGTTTTTCACTTTTCAAATCAGTTTCTTATATTGAAATTATGGACCAAATTTTAAAAATTTCAACGGAAATATTTTATTTATTTATTTATTTATTTATTTATTTATTTAATATAAGCACTCACACACAGTAAAATTACAACGATTAAAGGGACAATATCTGTAAGATTTAAAAGACGACAGATTTGTATGTGAAAGGAGGTGAACGGTGAACTCTAACGGTGAACAAGGGACAGTCAAAATTACATAAGCCAAACCAAGACAACTACTCGTTAATCATATATTGCTTCAGGTTACGTTTAAAATGATAGCAAGACAGGATACACTTCTGGGAAGTATAAAGGGCAACCATGCTCCGTAAAGTAAAAGGTAAATTGTTCCAAAGAAATATTGCACTAAAAGGAAACGTACTGGATAAAAACGTTGTCGTCTGAAAAGGAAGCTCAAACTGGTAACGACGAGTTTGTCGGGCGCTATCACCTGTTTTAAACCAGTCTCTAAAAAAATTTGCAGGATGGTTCTCATAATGAATGGCGCACTCCAATTCAGTCAGGAGTGCAACTTTATAAATTACTTCAATAGTTGGTAATTTATTACGAGCACACGCCTGCGTGACCGAATCCAGCTTATTAAGTTTAAAAGCAACTCGTATGATAGTGTTATATGCTACTGTTAGGCGTTTAATGTTCGCCTTCGACGTGGATGACCAAAATACTGCTCCATAAGCAAGACTTGGAACAATGGCCATATTAATATATTGAGCTATTGTTCCACAGTGGAAAAAGTTCTTAAAGTTGGTTCATAGTCTGATAACGCCGTTTTGCGTTGGCCGTCTGCCGTTCCGTCAAGTTCTGGTTACAGCGCTATAGCATTCATAATCATACAGGTAAAACGGTCAACGGGAACACCGCGCATCGAAGAAATAAGCATCGTTCCAATATATCTACGAGAGTTGTACCAAAAGTAAGGTTCCCAATGAGCTACAGCCTCGAGGGAAGGTGCTAGGCTAAATCCGACAACAGTGCCGTGCGCAGTGGTTCCCGCACTCTAGAGCCCCACTCTCGAGCGATTCCTACGGCGCTCAGTGTTTGCTTGGCAGCCGTCAGAGATGGAAGTGTTGATCGCCGCTCCCGCCAAGTGCGAGGTTCGAGCAGTAATCCGGTTTCTCCACGCAAGGAAGTTACCGCCCGTGGAGATTCATCGGCAACTGACTGAGGTTTATGGTGAAAAGTGCATGTCCGTTCAGCACGTCCGAAAATGGTGCAGGGCTTTTGCTGAGGGTCGCACGGAAGTTCACTATGAAGAACGGAGTGGAAGACCGCCGGTTTCGGATTCGATTGCCCAGAAGATCAACAGTGAGCTGCTGAAAGATCGGAGGGTCACTGTCCGTGAACTTGTTGAACGCATTCCTGAAGCTTCCCACGGCACAATTAAAAGAACGGATTGGCGGGAGACTTCTTCGACTTAGGAATACAAAAGCTGGAGCACCGTCTTCAAAAGTGTGTCGAAAAAAATGGAGACTATGTTGAAAAATAGACAACAGTGTAAGCTTTTCAACGATGTATAAATTAATAACAATAAACAATGTTTTCTACTTGTAAAAAATATGGGAACCTTACTTTTGGTACAACCCTCGTATATATGTACGATCTACTTTTCAAAAAAGAGAATATTTAATTTTTTCTTTTAATTTTTAAGCTTTATATTCTTTCGTTCTCGTATCATACAAGCAGGGATACTTTTGAATCGCTTTGATTAACTTGCTTTCCTCAATTTTTGTTTTTCAAAGAAGAGAAATGACGTCAAGAGATCGTCAAGTTCTGATTGGTCGGCTGTTGTGCGTTGGCCGTTGAAAGAGAGCACAGTTCTATCCCAGCGCAACATCGGACGGCGGCTCGACAGCCATCGGTATAACGACAAAGCACAACTATGAATCTTCTCAACAAACGGAACGGCTTTCGTTGGAGCACAGCGCAAACGGTAACGGCAGACTATGAATTAACCTTTAATCTTTTAACGAGATAAATTTTACGACATAGGATACTGATTAAATAGTCAATCATAACATTAAAACGTAAATTGGGATCAAAACTGATGCCCAATATCTGAATTGAATTGTTAGTTGTATATTTATATTAAAGAATGATATTCTATAAAAAAATTGTAATCGTTTTTTTGCGTAGAGTTGCCCTTTAAGTTCTTGTCCAATTCCCATCCTTGATATATAAATTCAATTAATGTGTATATTCCAACAAAATTCTGTACAACACAGACATTTCCAGTATAGAATCAAACTGTTCATTACACATGACATCATGCATGTATATAAAAGAAATGTATGGTTTTTATAAACCCAGGAATAAAAGGCGAAACTGGTTGGAATTCTGTGTGATTGCTTTCCCGCTATGTACTGTAAGGCCTCCATCAACAAGGACAGTACGTAACGTAACGTCATTTTTATTTCTGTTCATATCTCAGTTATCGTTCAAACATAGGATCCATGTTCATATGAACTTTTTTGTTTAGAATCACCCATACTACCTCCCCTAAAAGTTTGTCGATGTACTTAAAATTCACCCGATATAAATAGGCAGAGTCATAACAGTGTTATCAAGTTAGCAGTCGTCTGAAACGTCTGGTAAGGTGATTATGACAAGACGAGAATAATTAGAACTTGAACATGGAATGATAGCACTGGTAAAGAAAATCGAAAAAATTTTGTGTCACAGAAATAAAAATGGCGTCTAGTACTGTTTCTGCTGATGAACTCGGGCATGACTTTGAGTGACCTACAGTTAAATTTAAGTTATGTTCCTTAAAAAGTAGTTGTAAATGACTTTCTGCTGTATTGCACCTCAGGAACATCCTTCTTAAGGGTCAAACCATAGTCTGCAAGCATACTTGCCCTGTTACCTATTTTCCATAATAGAAATGTCCTGATGGAATCTTTCCCCATGTTCATCGCTAACTGCTCCTGGATTTGCAGGAAAAATCCAGATATGAATGCAAAAAGTGCATTTTTAAAGACCTGTTACATCTAAGTTTCTGGTAAGATTTCAGTAGCGTATCCATTGATTCAACGAAGTTCCACTGATCCACTGCCTTGTTATTTCTAAGAGTTCGCGGCAAACAGTCTTAAAGGATTCCCATGCAGCTCTTTCTGTTTCATTCAACTGGACGTAAAAAATGTCATCTTTTATCAGTTTTCTAATACCAAGTCCTACAAAGAGCCCTTCTTAGATCTTCGCTCACTGATTCGTGGAAAATTCTTTCTCACATACGGAAATCCAAATCCACTTCTATCTATTTTTTACAAAGTTTTTTATAAGACCCAACTTTATATGGAATGAAGATAGATATACTTTATTCGACTCCACAAGTGGGTCATGTGCAACATGTTTCTAGCCTGAGACTAGTGGTTTTCTCTTTGGCCACTGCTTCCAGGTGTATCCCACTCGGAACTTTGTCCAACCTAGCTCTATTCCAAGTAGGAGCGCAATTATTTTAAAATCCCCACAAATATTCACTTGTGTTCTTCATACTTGTTGTTTGTTAACAGAGATGCATACTGTTGTAAGTTTCTTTCATATTGGGGGCATGAGTTACTGGAACTGATGGTAATATTTATTTGTTGTGGATAAGCACATCGTTTAGGCTACTTTTAGAGGAATCAATAAACAGTCACCAATCTTCTGGTCTATTTCCTGACAAAGTGTTTCCAATAGGGATCAATTGTCCGGAACCAAAGTTTTCAAATGATATTGTCACATTCCTCTTCAACGTCACTCTTCCACACAGTCACGACTTCATAATCATCATCATCTACATTATCTTCAGTGACCTCACTTGAATCTTTTATCTCCGTATAAAACTTTAGATTCGCCTGCTCTGTCAATCGAACCCAAAGAGCTTCTCCAAAAGTTTGTCACATCTTCTATTTTGAGTGTTTTCAGAGAAAGTCCTAGGCTTATGTTATCAGGATCATTTATCGAAATTTTTCTCCTTTTCTTGTCACTATCTTTGGAGCAGTTATGTCTGATTTATAGTTGACTTCACCTTGCACTGTTATCTGTTCCTTCAATGCAGATCCTTGCTGCCAGTAGTTTCAACAACAGCTTAACCCTAATGAATCAGCAGCTGATAGCAGATTACAGTTTACAGGAATATAATCCAATTAAATTGGCTGAATTGGACTTGGCGGTTTTTGAAATTAACAATGCAGATAATATAAATCTGTATCAAAATTAATATTGAAATTAATCCCAAATTTTGTCCACCACTTTCAATGGAATAAAGGGGATTTAGAAAGCAAACAATGTTTGCATTGAGTGTGCCACTTAAAGTTACACATTAAAATTACTTCAATCATTTTTGGTCTTGGATGGACTTGGCGGATTTTGATTCTAGGCGCCTCATTACCCAGAGAAACACTTCTCTAAATACACACTGGCCAAGTAATTGAAAGATCTGTGAAACTAGTTTAAATTTGTTTTAATCCGTTTTTATGCAAAACAGTTTAAGGTCATATGATTTTAAGCATGTATTTATCACCTATTTATAAAAGAAAAGAGGAACTTAATCTTAGAACTTGATCAATCTGGGGAAAAAGAAGGACCTAATACCTCAGAAAGGAACTCCTTGTTTGAAAGCTTAGCCACGACTGAAAAACGCTAGATTCTCGAAACGTGTATTCAACTGTTGGAAAAATAATCCACAGGTTTTTCAATGGTATAAAAAGGATATCTGTTATTAAAAGATAGTCAAACATTGTACGGAGAGAAAGAACAACCATCGTGGAACAATTTGCGTAAAATATTTAAAATAAAATTTTTAAAGCACACACTTTCACCTTAAAAAGTGCAGTAAAAAGTAAAAAATCTAAGTGCAGGTGAAAGTGTGATGGCGCGTTTATTTTATTATGTAGTGTTTTCTTTTTAAAATTTAATATTGAACGTGCCATCACACTTTTACCTTTATTTAAAATTAGATTTTTTACTTTTTACTGCACTTTTTAAGGTGAAAGTGTGTGCTTTAAAATTTTTATTTTATATATTTTATTTTATTCTTTTTGATCTTTATTTAAAAAAAATAAGATTTTATATGATAACTACAAAACCAAAAAAAACTTTGGAAATCTGCCCAGTCTGCTATTCTGATCTCGGGAAAGCGTTTACAATACATTATGATGGCTAATCATAAACAATGCTCTCCACATTGTTGGTCAAATTAACAACAATTACATAAGACAATTAACAATGATAACAATAAACAACAATACAGTCAGTCGTTACCTCATGATCGCACTGCATACATATTAAACTTAAACATTAAATAACTTACGAATAAATGAAAGGGTAGTGAAACTAACGATTGAAACATGCACTGTCATCGATAACACGCCGTTGGGGGAAGTTGCAGAGCTCTAGGTAGTCAGGAAGTCGGCAAAATATTATTACAAAATTTGCGCACGAACACACAAACAAGTCAAGTTCAATAAAAGTGTGTAATAATAATGATAAAATACAAATACGAACGCAAAGCCTCTCAAAGCGACTCAATGCCTAAAGGCTCCGTTAATGCTGCTATGTATTCTATTTAGAAGGAGACACTGTCAAATTTTTTGCCGCACCTCTTTCTTATATTTTTCTCAAAGAAAAATTTGTTGAAAAGATATTGTCAAATGATAAATTTTGATAAAAATGAAATGAAGGTGTATTGTGGTTTTTGATTTGCAGACGTAATAATTACGCATTTGTGTTCATATTCACATTTATTTTCAATGGGGCGAAAAGATAACACACAATAAAACACAGAGAAAGAAAGACAAATGAAATGAAATGAAATGAAATGAAACAAATGTAAATATGTCTTGCTTGCGAGGTAACGTCCACCAATGGTAACGGATATGCAAATTACATTCGTCTATATAAGAAGATTCAGACGTGTTAGGTTCAGCAGTCAGGAAGATAATGCCGCGCACTAAAGTGTCAGACATTGTGAGGGTACGTGTTTTGGAACTTTTACAGCTGAAATGGTCCACATCAATGATAATTCGTGATCGTAAACGTTCTAACGAGCATGTAAGTGCAAGTACCATCTATAGAATTAGAAATGAAAGGTAAAAAGTGGCTCAGTCACAGCCGAAGAGGAAAACGACTCGTCGTATGGCGGGACGTCCAAGGACTGTGTCAAGGGACGAGTTAAAGAAACTCAAAAGAATGCTAGAAAGTGAGAACCCACCAAGTCAGCGTGAAATGAGCCGCAAGTTGGGACTCCCAGATCGACTGTGCGATACCATATTTCAAATACATTTAATATGGTGCTTAGGAGAATGAGAAAAGTCCATGACCTAACAGAGGCCAACATTGCAAAGAGGCGTCAAAGAAGTTGGCCGCTGTACAAATTCCTGCAGAAAAATTTGAGACACGTTGTTACGACTGACGAAGCATGGTTCTATTTATCATCCTGCAATGATAAACTGCGCGTTTACTACCGAACGAGAAGCGCACATCATACGCGAACTTGTGTGAACAGAAAGCGACACATTCACGTGGTTTCATGGTATGGGCTGGAGTCTCTTATCATGGGAAGACACGTCTACGCATTATTAGTCCAGGGGCAAAGATAAATTCAGAGTATTATATCCGGAACGTTTTGCAACCGTTTCTGCGATGTGATGCGCCTAAACTTGTGCCACATGGAACCGTTATCCTGCATCAGGATTCAGCACCTGCTCATGCCTCTCTCAAGACCCAGCAAACTCGGTTCATAACACCTGAAATGTGGATGCCGCAGTCGCCCGACGAGGCCCCTATGGATTATTTCGTATGGGGATACCTGCAGCAGCAATTATGGAAGCGAAAGTTACTACTGTCAGTGGCCTTAAAAAAGCATTAAAACAGGAGTGGCAGCGTTTGCCTCAACATCTGATCCAAAAAGCATTGGATGCTTGGCCAAAGCATTGCAGATAAGTGTATTATAATCAAGGAAAGCAAATTGAACAGTCTTATTAATGTAGCACAAGAAATAAACCTATTGTAAATTATCAAATGTGTTTCATTTCATTTCCGCCCATCCTCTGTACCGTTGCAGATGTAACATGCAATGCGCCGCGTGGCCACAAAAATCTAAACTACACATAAAAATAAGCTTTACTATTTACATGCTTTTTACCATAAACTATATGATTGAAAGTACGAAAAACTTGTTAACAATTTATAATATCGATTTATATTTTGTTCTTCATAGTAACTAATTTTTAACTAATATTATTTTAATGACCTGACATAAATAAATACATTTTTAAATAAAGATATGCTAGTTCGATTTCTTTTCTTAGACATACAAAATACTTATTAAGTATTGAAACTACTTGACGGTTTCTGTGTAATTGTTTTAAAATTTATAAGAACTTTAAAAGCAATTCTAAAATAAGATCACGTGGGCATTTTTATAGACAATTAAAATGAATATAATTTTTGATTTATATCAGAATTTACGACCCTTTTGTTTAGTCCTCTTCTCTTATCCATTTTATTTTCAGTGGTTAATCTCGCCGGTCTCGTTAACCCGAGATTTCGTTTCGATTAACCGCTTCTTAGTGTGGTGACAACAGAGTGGCCACAAAACATTAATTCTGATCGTTAAACAGAGAGATTGCAGCGCCGACTGAATACCATTTCACAATTTTCATTTGCTTTCTTAGATTGGTAACATGCCAGAAAATGGGGGTTCTCAATATCGCGTTGTTTTAGACATAGCCTTATTCGTTTGCTCGAGATGGCAGCTGCCTCGTATTTGCCGCTTCATTACTTTGCACGTGTCTCTTTAATTTATTAACACAACTACTGCTGAGACTACACTCAGCTCCGGAGCAATTTTGTGAGAATGGCTGGGAATCTATCAGCTGTGCAGCCAGCGTTCGTTATTACTTACTAATTCTTCTTCATTTGGATCGATTGCGCGAGGGTAAATAGTTAACTGCTGACCTAATCAATACTTCCTTTCTTTTCCATTTCTTCCATCAACTCGCAATCTTCTATCTCTTTTGAATTGTCTGACAGCTCAATTCCTTTAATCTGCTCTCGATTAACAAGGCCACATTGAAGGCAAAATGAGGAACTATACCGGATTTTGCAAAAGTTCTGTTACACATGCGGATTCGTCGATATCGGGGGGGGGGGGGGGGGGGGGGTGGAAGAACCACGGAGGGGGTGCTGTTGAAGACGTGGGCGATACCATAATGTAAATGTATAGGTGGAATGAATGGGATTAGGATGCAAGGATATTGCGATGGAACGTAAAAGAATCGAGATCTCTGCGCTCCTTCGCGCGGGCCACAGCAAGTCTGGCATCGCTAAGAAGCTCAACGTCAGCCGGATGACTGTCCACAGTGTCGCAGAGAAGCTGAAGAAAGGGGAAGACCTCAAAGTTCGTCTACGTGCAGGCAGACCTCGCGTTATCAATCGTGTGGGGGTCAGAAAAGCCTTCGAACGTGACCCCACTCTCAAATGACAGTTCGCAAAGAAAAAGAAGATTTCTGTAGCCATCAAGGAAGAGGGTGGAAAGAGTTTGAGACGCATGGCAAGACCTTTGCATGCGAGACGGATGGCATGCGAGTTAAAAATCGGTAGGCTGGCGTCGCCTTCTCAACGACTTGAAGAGCCATGGCAATCGCATTGTCATCTTTTCTGATGAAAAAAACCTTCACGGTCGACCCGGTCGTCAACAAGCAGGACCGCGTGGTCAGCTTTGACCAGGGCATCTCTGAGGTCCGCTACGTGACTACAACCAAGCACTCGGCCTCAGTGATGATGCTCGGCGTCGTGGCGTCGAAAGGCATGAAAATGCTGCCAATTTGGTTCCCGGCCGATTACTAGCTTACCGCGGCCGATTACAAGGACATATTGACCAAGAACGTTCTGCCCTGGGCGAAAAAGGTGACGAGGAATGCGGGCTACGTCTTTTAACAGGACGGTGCCCCGGCCCACAGTGCCAAGACCGTTCAAGAGCGGCCGGGGTCGAACATGAACTTCTGGTCTAAGGGCTTTTGGTCTCCTCAGTCGCCCGACCTCAACCCTCTTGACTACAGCGTGTGGGCGCATACCGACAGCAAGGCCTGTACGATCCGTCACAGTAACATTGACCAGCTGAAAGCATCTGTGAACCGCATGTGGACCGCCATGAAGAAAGATTACCTCCGTAACGTTTTTCGGGTCTTTAGACCTCGCCTAGAGCGTGTGCTTGCCGCCGATGGCGGTTACATCGATTAATATGCATTGTGAATACACCTAAATCAATTCTGACAATAAAAACGGTGTCTAACTGCATCACACATGTGTAAGAGAACTTTTGCAAAACCCTTTGAGAAGGACTTTTCAATTAAAGCTATTTTAACCTTACAGAGGGACAGAGAAACGATATACACTTTTTTTACCATTAAAAGAGAATGATCCACGAGGCGCGAACTAGGTATGTGAAAGATCACATCCACTGAAGTTTTTGCAATTGTCGTAATAATAGGATTTGAAAAGAATGACAGGACCATTAGAAGAAACCCCTTCGTTCTCTCATAGTAAAATAAAAATGCAAACACCTATCTCTTCTTTTGCGCCTTGTTTTCTTGTTTTATTTACTTTTGCTGCCAACATTGCTGCCACCTTTAACCAATGCAACCTGACAGAGTACCCATTACCAACCGTGCAATGTTTGCGACTAAGTTTCGAATTCTTTGTTAAGTTCAGCGAAACGGGTGTTTTGCGACAAATCAAGAAGTGGATTTCCAGAACCGGTGATGAAACAATGACCATTGCTTAGCTCGCTTCCTTCTCTATGAGCCCTCTACGTAGTACTCGCGCAATCAGCCTGCAACTGTGTCCTCCGTTCATCCCTGAGTTGATTCTTCAAACTGAATAAGTGGCATTCGTACAAGATGCAAATGGTGCAATATCTTTCTGAGGATAACCCTAAGATGAGGGTTGAGTTTGATGATTGGGCTGCAGGACAAATGGAAAACGACCCGACCTTGGCAAATAATATTCTGTTCATAATTTACTATAAGTGTTGGGAGAAAATGAAATATTCTGTTCAGTTATGAAGCAAACTTCTTTGTTAATGGGGAGGTTATTAAGCCAAACCACCGGTATCGGACTGAGACCAACCCAAATTGTATAGATCTTTCACGGATGCTAGGCGGTGATAAAAGTATGGTGTGGTGTGATACTCGAATCAGAGGACCGTTTTTTATTAAGAGCGATTGAATGCTGCTTCCAATTGTATGGTGCTAGAGAAAACTGGGCCTCTCCAGATTTCATTCAACAGGATGGTGCTCCGCTCATTATGGCATTGTCGTTCGGAAATACCTGGACCTGCAGGATTGGCCGATGTGGATCGGTGGAATGCCCCGACTAGATTCCCGGATCCGAATGGATTTTTTCTTCTGGGATCATTTGAATTCCGGTGTATGCAGAGAAGATATTGATTATGAAACATCTGAAACAGCGTATCACAAAGGTTTATCCGCAAACAACCATGATTCCTTTTATCGTCAAACATCGTCATTTTCTGGGGTCTTTGAAATAAGCCGACCCGAGACGACGAAAGGTATTAATGCAACATACAATGCTAAGCCGAGTTCAAAGCATTGTGTCAAATTTGTCACCAATGTGATCCTGAACTTTTAACGTGAATAGGGCTTCAAGTTAGATTTGACAATTAGAAACTGCCTACAACACATTGAGCACATGCTGTAACACATGACATTTGTGACATTTTGTTAATTTGGAAACCAGTTGCGGTTTTTGGAAACATAACCTATTTTTGCGTTTGCCTTTCCATGCAGTTTCGTGTAAAATTGAAACTTTTTAGGCAATCTGAAGTCGACGCTATTTGTACAGCTTGTGCGTGACTGCATGTGCTGTTATTAGGAGCGGCCATAGTTACTTGAGCAGATCCTACTTCAACTTATTGAAACGGATCATCACCTACAGAATCACGACAGGCAGCACTTTCTGGCTGAGAGGCCCTTGAAAAACTCCCCAAATTCACGATAGAGCCATACCCTCGTTGAATAATGCTAATGTCATGTGTTAACATATCAAACTAGTGAAAGTTGTGAATAACTATAGAAGCTTTTTTCATTTTTCATCTCTGAGCTTTCCAATAATACAACTTAATCATGAATGAACATTAAATAAACCATTTAGAATGGAATAATTAAAATAAAAAGAGGTTAAAATGAGATTCATGACAGTTCTATTATATCATGGTCTGGAAAATGTGTTGATGAAAGAGGTTAGGTTCTCGTTTCCGTGATAGAACCGCTAAAGCCTTGAATACTGACATCGTATCGGAACATTGTCGCCAACCATGTCCATCCATCCATGGTTATTATCTTCATTCCAGATACAGATTATTTCAAAACGGCATTGTCACATACAACACAGCTTGCTTCCTTGCGAGTGACCTTCTTAGAAGGAACTCTACTTCCATTACGTTATTATCACGACTTTAATTAGACTAATTGATTAAATTCATTAATTAGTAATGTATCCCTGTCGTAGATAGAGAAAGGAGGAGGGTGACACAGTTTGTGATGGAAAAAATACGAACTTTAATCGTACCTAATAATTGAATGTAAAATACAAGTGAATAAGCAAAGTCAATATCTATTATTCCAATTGCGAATAAATTAACTGAAAGTCTGGATTAGCGCCTGTGTGACAATGGAATCCTAGTTTCGATGTGGAATTCCTGGAGTGTTTCCTGGCGAATCAATCCTGGGGGAATAGGCGCCGCATTCTCTGTAAGCGCGCGATCCGTATGGGTTTCGAGGAGTGCTGACCAGCTACCGTCGCCGAAACGCTAAAGCCGAGCGCGGCTCGCAGCACGAGATCTCGGCCTGGCGCGCGCTCGCAAAGCTGCCGTCCTCCGCTGGCGGGATGGCTGGGGCACTCGGGATGTGGTTCACGTTGGCCTCCGACGTCTGGCTTTCCAAATTGGTTAGTAGGGGCTTTCTCTTCAATTTCGCTAAGAAGTGGCCCGTGGAATTTTTCCTGCTCGGCATCTATGTGCTGCTCGGCAGTCGAGACCTCCGTTGCTTCGGCGGAAACCCCGTCGCTTTCGTTAGCGTCGTCGGAGCTCACCGGCTGGGGACCATTTCCTCTTCGACCACGTTTGTCCGAATCCAAATCTTCCTTTCTTCCTTCAGCTAATCCGGGTTCGGTATCCTCGCGATGAAACTCAAAACTCTTATCCTTTGAGTTGACTGTCAATTCCGGGTCCACAAGCATTAACGGAGAGAGTACGGGCACGTGATGCAGTCTATCTCGTTGAGCAAAATTTTCTCTATTACTATTAAGACCGACTCTCGTATTATAAAAAGTTCGCTCCTTATTATAGAAAGAAAAGTCACTTGCCTTACCATTCGGTTGTGTATGGCGCATTCGTTTAGTTCGTCCAGTCCGTTTTGCACTATTCGAACTACGAGGTCGCGTAGCCTCCGCACTCACGCCGTAAAAAATCTTTCTTCCTCCGGCCTGTGAATTTTCCTGTGCGAGGTTGGCTTCCTACGCTCCTCTTCTCGGCATTGCGCTGCGGAATCCTTCCTCTGGACAAATTCTCTCCTAAGTTTCATGCTCTTGAATTTTCAAAGTGTAGCTTTTGGAGATTCGAGCTACACTTTTTCCAACCTTTTCTGTCGCAGCTCGAACCTCCCTGTCCTTTTCTTCCTTCTCCCCCTTTTCCTCCAATCGCCTTTTCCGCCGTCATTTTTCTTTCCCAAGAGCGCTCTAATTTCTCTTTCTTGCTCTCCTGGGCTCTTCTATCTTTAACTCCGGGTGCCGGGTAATTAAACTTCTCTCTTTTTCTCCGATCTCTTCGTTTGCTATTTTCTTTCTTTTATCCTTCTCTTCGTGATCGATCGCCGGATTTATTTAATATTCTTTCCCCTTCAGTTCGGCGATCTGACAGTTATCAACTTTTTAGATAAAATCATAACATTCTTATGCTGTTGATTGGTATTTTGATATCTGTCACTTAGCAATGCTTACATCGGTGGTTAATTTATATTATTCTTTATTTAATAATTCTTCAACAGTGTGTATTAACACTATTAGTACAGGGTGTCCCACAGTGGAATGATACAATATCTCGGAAACGGAGATCGATACAAGAATAAACAAATGGCATGTTTATTTCGAAAGCCGTAATTTTGAAAAACGGAGATATTTCAAAATTAGTTACAGGTGGCACTGCACGCTATAGTCGCGGTACGGAGTCCGGGAAATATGCTATAAACCGTCGCGACATTTTCAGGAATAACTGCAACTGTCCTGGAACCAACATTTACCATTATTTCATCAGCTGTTGAAATTTGTCGAAAAGTTGACGGGTTATTTTCGCATCAGGACCTTTTGCAACTTTAAATCGTGATGGAAAAGTTCGCCTTGTTGCCATAGGACTTCGATTTAACCGGTGGTATTCTAGTACCAGAAAAACACGTTATTCGACGGAATACAAGACTTCCTTCAGTACCCCATATACAGTGCCACCTGTCAGCAACATCTGAAATTTGCGGGACACCCTGTATTTACCCTTTCCGATATTTACCCTTTGTCGGGCACCCTGTATATCAAAAATGTGTCATTTATGCAGAAAAAGAGTACCAAGCCGAGTACAGAAAAGGAGTGAGGAGACTGGTTTTGATTTTGAATCATATTGAATGTTACAAAATACAGTGGAGCCTCCGTAATCGGACCACTCAAGGGGTCAAGGGAAGGTGGCCCTATTATAGAAGGGGGTCCTGATTGAGAGGTTGTATAACAGAAAAAAGAATAAAACTTCATTGCATGTTTTTTTTTACGATTTTATAACAAATACGTTTACAGAATAGACTGATTAAAATACGAATATAAAGTTGTTTGATTATTGTCTTGCACATGTTTCTCTACGATTAGCAGAGGATTCATTGTTTGGTTATCTCCTGCATCAGATGCGTGTATTGGTAAAGATGCAACATAGGTTTTTAGTTTAGTGATCATCTCGACAGCTTCTGAATCTTTAACAGTTTCCATCAGCTCAACTTCCGCTTCTTCACTGAAATTTTCTACATCTGATGCATAATTAGTCATTCAGTCTTGACTTTCCTCGATATCACAATACTCAATGTCCTCAATTTTATTTGGTTTATTCCTAAAGCTTTTTCATTTTCAGAATGACAATTTACACAACTTCTGAACCATTTTGTTATATACGTTGCTTAACCATCTCCTCCTTAACGTTGCTTCAAGCACTTTTTATCCAACGAACAGCATCCAGGACAGATATGGATTTCGCAAGTTGTGATGCCGATTCTGCTGCACCCATTTTACTTAAAAGGTTACTCATCATTAGGTGACGATATTGCATCTTAAATGCCTTGATAATGCCTTCATCTAGTGGTTGGAGCACAGCAGTTGTATTTGGTGGGAAGAAAACAATCTCAATATTGTCAAACGAAAGCTGTGATGGATGACAAGGTGCATTATCTATGAGAAGGATGATTTTATCTATCCTTTCATCTTGTTATTCAGATTTCTGAGCCACTCGGTGAAACTTGAAGATGTCATCTAAGCTTTTTTGTTAGCAGTCTAATGAATACCCAGTGTGTTAACATTAAATCCCTTAAAGCAACTGGGAGCGAACGATTTCCCTATTACAAGTGGCTTTAGTTTTTCACCAGTTGCGCTGAAACATAGGGAAACAGACGTTCCTTTGACATTTTACCACCTTTCCATTGTTTCCCTTTCTCAATCAGGGACTGGTCAGGTAACCGCTAGAAATAAAGGTCCCATTTCATTGACATTAAAAACATTTTCGGGTTTATAGCCCTTTAAAATTTCAGGAATTCTATTTTTCCTATCTTCTACAGTATTTTGAAAACCATCACCACTTTCTCCACATACTGTCTTGAAAATGGTGCAGTGGCGTCTCCTAAACTTCTCAAACCACCCACTGCTTGCAGAAAAGTTGTTAATACCAAAATCTTCATAAATTTCTTTAGCTTTTTCTTGCAGCAAAGGACCACTAACAGGAATAAGTTTTCCTATTGTTTCTGCAAACCAATAGTTGTTCATCTATGTCATTAAATGATGCTCTTTCTATAGCTGTTCATCTACGTCATCTACGTCATTAATGATAAAGTGCGTTTTCGTTGACGTCTTTTCTCATCCATTTCTTCTCACTGCTTTAGAAACTCGCTCATGCGATTTAAAATTCTCTGCACTTGACTTTTGCTGAAGCCAAATTCAGCTGCAAGAATTCTTTGGCTTTTCCCTGTACTGCTTTTTATCAGATGTACTTTTTCTTGTAAACAAAGTTCCTTATGTTATGGAGGCATTGTGATGTTAGATCCCCAATAAATGAGACTGTTAGGCTTTTCACTGCAAAGTATGTCCACAATTCTCCCCAAGCTGATTTTGAAGCTAAGGCCGATGGTGTTGCCTTAGCGAACGCCTTAAATGATCTCAATTACAGGCGTCCAAGGCACATGCGACAGTATAAAATTCAGGCAGCCCTAACGCATGCGCCAACTGTTTAAACGCTCCAAGGAGTGACCCACTTTAATCCAACAAAGTTTTCACAAAGACAACGGAAAGGAAAAGTAAAAGGTTAGATTATCTTTATCAACCATACAGAGTCGCTTAGATGATGTAAAAAGGCGACGGAACCTTAACCGGCCTAGACTGTTTTATTCCACCGACGTAGGAGGAAGAGCATAGTTGGTAAGCCACTCTTTCCCAAACCACAGACGGCGGGTATGCAGACTCAAAACATTTAGCAACCTTTGCCGACCACAACTGCCTATTTACGAACACAACTGGTACAGCTAGGTTTGTTTAGAAAGCCTCACCAGATGACTCATCAAGCAAGCAATGTACTAACCGATAAGTAAAATTCCTCAGCCGATAGTGCTGTTTGAGCCGCGCCCAGATGGTTTGGGCATGCATCGTAAATAGTTTATTTCGCAACCAGGACATGCATCTGAATTAACGACCCTCCACGCACGAAGGCGTTGTAAAGAACGAAACCCCTGAGCAATAGGTTGATTTAAATGAATGCCAAATCTATCCGTCAGATGGCAGCCCCTACGGTTTATGAATTTTGTTCTAGTTTATTTACAAAATTTTAGCGAAGATGAAAGTTAAAGACTTGAAAGAAAAGCTTCAGTTAATAGGAGCGAAAACTGACGGAAATAAACAAGTATTGACTAACAGTGAGCAAATTTTATAATTAATTACGATTTACGAAAGTGACGATGCTAAATATTGGGCTAAGCTACGACATCTAATTTAACCTCACAGAGTTTTTCCATCTGTAGGAAATCCATGAAACTTGAGATTTTTGTTTTTAACATTGTTGTTCGAACACTGTGGAACTGAACAATTTATATAACATGTTCTTAAACAGTATTCTTAACAGATTTTCTCCTCATTTCGACCATAGCGTCACAACCTCAGATACATAAAGCGTCGACGCTGCCATCTATACTTAAATCAACCTATAGCCTCCATTGAATGCAAACGCAGTAATGCTTGTTCTCGACAAGATGGAAGGGAGAACAAGCATTTTGTTGTCAACAAAGGAATAACGGATGTTTTCTAATAACGCTCCTTAACCAACATAGAAGTACTGAACCGGAAAGCCTTATTTAGACGAGAAACGCACTTTTTAATCACCAGTTTCCAATTCAAAAAGTCCATCGACAAATAAATGATAAAACGTAGCTTAGCACAACTATCTGATCCCTCCAAGAGATCGGAAAACGACGAAGATGATCATAGGCCAATACCTGAACACAATTCCCTTAGATTTCCCAAGGCTAATAAAACTTCCGGTGGAAACACTAAATAGATCGAAGCATTTTTTATAAACGTCCAGTGTATTAGGATCTGATGCAAACAAGACAACATCATCGGCATACGCTGGCGTGGTGATGTTTATAGACGCAGCCGGCCAAGATTATCCTCTCACTTGAGGGTGACGGTTCAGATATCGCAACAGCGGTTCGAGATAGAAGATGTACAGAAGGGGTGAGAACGGACACCCCTGTCTAACCCTTTTCAAAAGAGCAAAGGAAGGTGAAACCAAACCATTTACAAGAGGTGGCTGATACATAAAACGAGGCTAAAACCAGGGCAAAATTTGGAAGACGAAGATGATGCAAGATCTCCAAAAGAAAGGCGTGATTAACCTTATCAAATGCCTTTTCTTGAGCCAAACTATGAATCGCAAGCGATTGACGACGCGGGCGCGCTTCCTCCATTACACAACGAATTGCAACAAGATTGTCAGACATCCTTCGCGACGTTACTGAGCAGGATTGACCAGGATCGAAAACTCAGAAGCGAAAAGTTTTAACCTGCTTTGCAGGACCCCCGTGAAGACTTTATAATAATAGGCCTCCACTGGGAAACATTCTCAGGAGATAGAATTTTAGGTAGCAAAATAATCCTGCCCACAGTAAACTCAGAAGTAATGGAGGAAGAGTCAGAAAGAATAGAATTATACACATTAACAAGAAAAGGCTCTAACACATTCCATGTCTTAATATAAAAACTATAGGAAAAGCCGTCCTCACCCGGGACAGACTGCAGACGGTCCCCAACAGACAGGAATGACATCACTTCGTCTTTGTCAAAATGACGAGTAATAATAGTGTCAACGTCGTCAGTAAAGGGAGGGAGTGCCTCCACCCAAGATCTCGCGGCCTCTGAAGGAAAGACGGGATTATCGAAAAATGAAGAAAAGTGGTCGTGAAAGGCTGACATGATGTTCTCATCAGACTCCACCATCCCACTTTCCAAAACCAGACGGCGGCATGATATCAGAGCCGGGCGGCGTCGCTCCTCAGCAAACACCGCCGAAGACATATGCCGGACCTCAGAAAACCACTTAAGCTTGGCCCTGAGAGCCGCACCTGCAGCTTTCCGCACCAACAAAGCGTTGATTTCGCTTTTGACCTGACGTATATCGGCGGCGAACTCTTCTTTAGGGGTAGAATTTTGAAGAAACCTTAAGACTTCCTAAGCATAAGGAGGCGACGCTTGCGAATCCTGGCTTCGTTGATGCCAATTTTCCTAAAAAACCGGCGAATCTTATTTTTAAACCATAGCCACGAATATAGCAAGGACAATCGGAATAGACGCAAGCAAAAAGGAATCTCAATCTTCAAAAAATTACGTTTCTCAATTGGACGGCAAGGAACGTATACATTGAGCAGTTGGAACTTAAACCAGATATAAATAGGTCTCTATTACTCTGCATTCTTGATCTCGCAATTTATACACAACCTGAATATTTAGGGTCAAAGATGGCAATAATGACCCCTTGCCGAAAAAGGCGAATTAGAGTTAATAAACCATTGGCTCTTTGTCCAACGTTTGCGCAAGCTATCTAGATTATACAGTGCTTGCGAGGATGCCAGTTTATCTTATTGTAGGAGTAAAATGTCTGACGAATGCAGAGCGATAAAGGTAGAAAAACCGACTGATTAAAACGAGAGCTTAAGGATATAATGTTCAATGATATTATCCTCATACTGACGACTTATTGGAAGAGAACGGGTCTCGCCCCGGCGAAGACTTTTGAGCCTTAGGGGATGTGGTTCTAACATTAGGTAATCGATCTCGTTCAGCGTCACCGGTGTCCCTGGCCGCTTCAACAGAACTCGAATGTGACTTATTGTGGTTATGACGAGATGATCTTGAAGATCGACGTTTCGATCTATGCCTACTATCCCTTTGGCTATCAGTCTTAAGAGATCCAGTTGGTACTGCTGGTGGAACAGTAAGAATTCTAGCAGATGGTGATATGACGAGGCAGAAGATACGTTCAGAGGTTGAGATGAGCATTCTGGTGGGGGTAAAGACGAGAACTCATTATTGATATTCAACTGGGGACCGATGTACAGGCCCAGATCTTCCTCAGGACTTACAACCTCGTCCATGTGAGCGTCTGCTGCATCTAAAGGACGCAAGTCTTCAACCGTAGGGACAGAAGGGGAGGTTGGACAGCAAGTATCTACCTGATCTTCCAAATGCTTTGGAGATGGCGGTAAAGCGGTATGCGCTGGTTTGTACACGAGCATCCTGTGGGCATTGATGGTTCCTGCCTACTAGACGATTACAAATCGCATCGTCGCAACAGAGGTCAGTCCCTCTTGATATGGGTGCTCTTGCGACAACACCAACAGCACCTTCTCATGCATAAGAACCTGAGTGCATAAGCATGGAATCGGGGATCTCTCTCTCTAATTTCATATCTAGAAACACGTCTCCACTTTGGAGACCCGGAATATCAGAATGGTCTGGTCAATACAACTTAAAAACATCACCATAATCCCGGAACTGATTTACTACGTACTTGTCTGACAACAGGGGACAAACCCCTTTAACATTAACTACCAAATGCATTGGCTCAGCAGGGAAAAATAAACAGTGGTGTCACCCACCTTCACATAATCAGCGGCGATAAGACGGTCCGCAAAATTTCTCCACTGACATAGCATCCGAGCTTCCGTAGCAGAAAGCTTCTGCAAGCGGATGAATGCTGGCTTTTCAGACGGCAATCTCGGAGCTATGCCCGACTTCGCATAGTGCGTAGCGTCCGTCACAGTTAAGTAGTACCATCCGATTCATCGTCGTTAGCCTTCCTCCAGGAGCAGTCGTTGATGGCTATGGCAGTGATCGAGCCATGAACACCCAAGACAAGTCTGGGGTCACGCACATCGACAAAGGTCACAATCAAGAAAAACACGAAAAATCACTCACGTAATGAAATGTCCGATCCAGCGAAAGTCTAGTTCGGAAAAACATCCAAATTTACGAAATCACAAATCCAAGGTTTGAAAGGCTGACAGGTTTTTCACTACAAGTCACAATGTGACTCCAGAGAGATATTTTCAGAGAAACAGGTATGTCAGATAGTAATATCAATAAGTAAAGTTAAACGGCCTGGGTTTTTAATCTTTAAGTTAACTTAATAAATTGTAATACAATCAGAAGTTTACAAGGAGAATAAAAACTGAATGACTATATTTTTGTGCATTTAATTTTAGATCCTAAACATTGTGAACAAACACAAACGGTCCCTTTATAGAGTTTAGAACTATTGATGGTTATGGAAAACACTGGTCCTTGGCCCGATTAAAGAGGTGGTCCCTTAATAGAGGTTCATTTTGCATTAAACCAATGGACAAAAAATTCCATGCCACAAAAGCGGTCCTTTTAGAGAGGTGTCCCTTTTATAGGGGTGGTCCTATAGGGAGTTTCCACTCTACTGTTATTTTTAACAAGATATTTTCTTTCAAAACAACTCTAATGAACAAATTAATTTAGCAGGGCAAGCAATTCAAACACCTAAATTTTCGTAAAGTAAATGTTTTCTATCGTTGTGGGGGTTATAGCCCGGATTGAAGTTGGACACGGGTACCGCCATTGAGGAAGGAAAGATAAACATAACTTCAATCCGCCATTGAGGATTGAAGTTGGATTTTTACCTTACTGTCATTTAAGGTAAGTGCTCACGTCGACAAAAGTTAAAAGATAAACATAACATAACAGTGTATTCATTCTAGACGAATCGATTTATATAACATACCATTATCTTGGTATTATTTACAATCACTTATTTAGCACGTGAATTCAACTTCAAGATGTCCACGAAAAATCCTGAAAAGTTGATCAGCCGAGTTAAGATCTTGATGGTCATATTTCTGAAAACAGAATTTGAAAAAGTTAATCCGTTTTCAAGTTATCATGCAAACGGTGGACGGCCGGATAAACATACAGACCAAGAGTGCATTCTAATAAGTAGATTTTTGCCAAATCTCCTAATAAATAAAATCTAGTAAACAGAATAATCCCCCTAAGTAGGGTAAGGCAAGTAGCAGATCGTGCGGTCATCTATTTTTACCCCTTTATCTGCACTTTTTACCTCTCCCCAAGTTTTTTAATCAAAAAACTTGATTTTCTCGCACATATGTTGGAAATGTAAAAAAAGCTTTTATCTTCTTTCCTTTCTCATCATATCACATGTCATAAGTTGCCGTAGTTCTAAAGACCAAGTGACTGCCACCCCCGCAACTCCGGCCCCACTGGAACAACTGAGCCTAATCTGCATAGTAATGTAGATCTTGCCTGGAGGAATCTGAATACTGAATTTCACTCCTGATGTTCTATATTTTTAATTAAACTGCACATTCCTGATGTTTTTTCACTCTATACTTAAGCATCGTTGCTGATCAAGTTCATCCTATCATGTTGATGGCGCATCCCAATGGAGACAGCTTCTTCCAAAAAAGATAATTCGCCATGCCACGGTGCTCGTATTGTGCAGGAGTGGTTTCAAGAACATGAGAGATTTTTACCTTCCCTAGGTGGCCCCACAATCACCAGATCTCAATCTAATTGAGCATTTGTAGGACGAAGTTGAAAGAGCTATCAGGCAGCTGGTTCCACAACCACCAAATCTCATTAACTGGACAGTGCTATTCATCAGGGATGGCGTCAGTTTCCTCGCATAACATTTCACCATCTCTTGGAATCATTGCCAAGAAGAATAGCCGCAGTATTGAAGGCAAAAGGTGGCCAAAATAAAACTGATGAGGTGGTCATAATAATTTGGCCACTCAGTGCATAGTTGGAGGTGGGGGATACACAGTTTTAAGAGGTTTTGTATGCAATTCTTCTGGTGGTAAATTAGGATTTGGGATGCTCAAATCCTCATCACCAATTTTTGCAAGGAGGCTCTTCACCCCTCCACTCAATACTGACTTATAAATAGAGCTTAATTTATAAGCGAGTTTTTTCTAACTTAATTTATATAGGAGTTCTTTCTCCTTTAACTACGTACTTTTAGGTCTTTTTTTTTCTTCCGAAGAAGCCTTTTTATGTCGCCATTCATTACGAGTATTGTTAGACGGTTTTTAAGTGTTGTTCCAGCAGAAGAAAATCTGAAGAGGGGAGTGTAAAGGGTCGCACTGATCGATAGCATTCAATGTTACGCTATCACATGCAATCACTGGTCACGAAATTGGAGGAAGATTAGGAAAAAAGATGTTAGGAAGGAAAGAATAATTCTAATGGAGCCTGGAAGGAGAGGATGAGGTGCCCAAATAAAAGGCGAAACCATAAAGGCAGGACAGTAAGTCATCAATTAAGATCGCTAGAATTTGTTACAATTGTCCGCTCAATCTACTAATTCGTAGTTTAATGTTGAAAGAAAAACTTACTCTAGATTTTATTGTCCTTTAACTGAACCACCTGATGGAAAGAAATTTGTTTCTAGAAAATTGTTCACTGCCATATGATGGGTTAGGATTCTTTCTGTTTCTTGATGTCTCATGATATTGACTTTATTGAGCAGAAACGCAGATGTAAAAGCAGAGCAATAATAACAATTCTAATATGACTAGTCTTAAAGAAGACCATTCAAGAAGGTCTTCAAGTCTATTTCGATAATTCAGGCCTGTAATCTAAAACTGACTCCTGTAATTGATACAAAGTAGATTTCTAAACTGCCTTTCAAATATGATGGAAATCGCAATAACACTGTAAATTTATTTACAAGAGAATAAAACTATTTTACCATATGTAGAAGTCTATGACTTATAAGGGAATTACCTGAACATGTACCTCAGATTCCTACCAAATTGAAATGTGCTACTCATCTGAAACTACTTACTATTGATGTTTGCAAAATAAGACGATGCAGAATTTTGTTTCTTTCAAAATAAACTGTGAAAACGAAAAAATTTGAGTACACATGGCCAATTTTTAAAGCCATATGTAAATCGGTGTGTTTGTATTAATGCGCTTGACAGAACTTCTTTCTTCCACTATTCAGCAATAAGCACGAACCGACTTCACATGAAAGCAATGATATTAACGAATCCACTTCACAACAGACGACAATTTGAATTGATTCTCCAGTTTCAAACTTAGCTTTTAAAAAGAGATTATTAAAATTAACTAATTACCTTCCGGTAAAAAAGTCTGTATAGTAATTAATAACTATTTCCTTAATTTATTATTTCATTTTATTAAGTAATTCGGCAATCTTCGTAAATTTTCCGAAGCTGGCGTCATGTGAAAGGAGAACAAGGCTGTTGGTCAGGGGTATTATTTTATAATATTAAATAAAAATATTATTCATGGACACTTGCCTCATCTTTTAAATTATTTTGAGACGAATAACTGTACAGCAAAATTAAGGTTTTGTGCTTAATAATACTGCTCTAACTGTAATTCTCTTGGGCCCGCCGTTAACGATTTTGCTTCTCCCCTTACCACCATGGTTTTTCACATCCGTTTTGAACAAAGCGCTGTCGCCGCCACGCAACGCTATCGCTTTCATGGTATGCTTGCGTGTATTTCCCTTGTTAGTTTTTAATAAGTAAGTAACTAGCTGAGATGCCAGTCTTCGCCGAGCTTTTCAAGGCAAAACGAAGGCGGGGTATCAGTATCTATCTACTCTAAGTGTATACCAATGTTGTTTAAGGACTTGTTAATTGCCATTGCATAAGCTGGGACTTGTTAATTGTCAATTCATAAACTGGGCGAACAGGAAATTGTCGACGTTTGAACTTCACAAAATGAACACTCGCCTGTGACTGCATTCTTGGTAGTAAAAAGAATTGTCCAGCGATATCCCCGCTGACTATTGTAGCTTGTAATGAACCTGATTATTCGGAATTGGCTGTTGTATTGCTTAATACCCCAAACGTTCATCCTAATGATCGTCGACCCTACAATTTACCGTCAACTTCGGTTTTACCTGGCAGTGGAGTCAGTGCACATCGTGATATTATTTTGCGCCAGCGCACGGATGGTAGGACGGGTCGGAGTTTAGAAAATCACCCATCTTATGATCCTCAGAACTATGTGCTTATGTTTCCATACAGAATGCAAGATGGCACATTATCGTGCAGTCGAAGAACAATGCTCATACTAAACGTGTTGCGATACGCCCGTTTTATGCTTACCATCTTCAAGTTCGTCACATACATGTTCAAGCTTGGCGAAGACGGGCATATAAAGGATGTCCCAAAATGAGCTGACATTTTAATTTTTTAATAAAACACATTATTCATTGGAAGATTTATAATATTTTTACTTTATTAAGAAGTAAAAACGTGGAGATTATGAATGATACAAAACATCTGACCATCTGACAAATGACCGCACCGGCTTTGGTACCACAAATTCATTCTTTTTAGGAAATTTTCAATAACATATTCATATAATTGCTGGAAATTTTCAGCAATGTTGTGTCGAATTTCATCATTGAGATTCTCAATAGTTTGTGGTTTTATTTATGTACACTTTATCCTTAAGATAAACACAGAGAAAGAAGTCTAACGATGTCAAGTCACATGATCTTGGCGGCCAATTCACATCACCTTGCTCTAGATAACACGACTTTTAATTATTTGAAGTGAATTTTTTTACAATTTCTACGAGTTGTTCGATTGTGTAGTTTTGCATAATTTAACTTCAATGTTTTTATAATGACAGCATATAAAAATCTCTACTCTGATTGTACAACGAAAAAAATGCTGGCAAAATCAAAATGTCAGTTCATTTTGTGACACCCTTTATAATAAAAATCGTACCTACCATTGTATACTTTTTGAAACAACACGACTGGCCTATTGTTGCACAAACTTTGCCTTGCGTTGCTGGACATGATCTATACAGGGTGATTTACATCTAATGTAAAATACTTAAAGGGGGTATTATAGAGGTTAAGATAAACACAAAACGTCTTATGAACATGGGTTCAAATATGAACTATAACTGAGATATGAACAGAAATAAAAATGCCACCACCAAGATCAACAAGTTAATAACTCAGGTTCTGTAAAGCCTAGATTAATGCAATTTGGGGGAATAACAAGGTACATAAGACTGTGTATACCGTTAAAATTTGATTGAATTCCAACGAGAAGTTTCCGAGTTACACAGTCAAAATTGTGACAAGTGCTAGTTAGTACTCGCAAGTGAACACGTACGTATTATGATGTTGAAGGAGTAACTTGGAAACTTCTTGTTAGAATTAGATCAAATTTTAAAGGTATACACAGTCTCATGTACTCTGTTATTCCTCCAAATTTCATTAATCTTGGCTTTACAGAATCTGAGTTATTATAACTTGTTGATCTTGGTGGCGGCATTTTTATTTCTGTTCATATCTCAGTTATCGTTCATATTTGAACCCATGTTCATAGGACGTTTTGTGTTTATCTTAACCTCTATAATAACCCCTTTATTTTATATTCGATGTAAATTACCCTGTATATTGTTGGTCCGCGCGTATTGTTGGTCTGATGAAAACTCTTAACAATAAGCGTTACGGATTCTTCGCATAGTATAGTAGGATGTGATAAACTTCAATTTGAAAATAAACATTTTTTAAATAAAATCAGAAGTAATGACAATTAATATACAGGGTGAGTCAGAAACCCTGTCACAAACTTTTAGAGGAGGTAGTATGGATGATTCTAAGCAAAAACGTTCTTATGAACATGAGTTCGAATTTGAACGAAAATCGAGATAAGAACAGACATAAAAATGCTGCCACTAAGATCAACAGCTAAAAACTCAGTTCTATAGCACCTAGGATAATGAAGTTAGGGGGAATAATAGGGTACATACAATTGTGTGTACCGTTAAAATTTGATCGAATTCCGAGTAGTTTCGGAGTTACGCAGTAAACATCGTAACATGTGCTCACATATGAGTACTAACCACCACGTTTTACGATGTTGATTACGTAACTCGGAAACTACTCGATGGAATTCGATCAAATTTTAACGGTTTACACAATTGTATGTACCCTATTATTCACCCTAACTGCATTATCCTAGGTGTTATAGAACCCGAGTTATTAACTTGTTGATCTTAGTGGCGGCATTTTTATTTCTGTTCATATCTCTGTTATCGTTCAAATTCGAACCCATGTTCATATGAACTTTTTTGCTTAGAATGATCCATACTTTCAAGACGTTGCATATCAAATGACGGATTGCAGAGGTCATCTTTAATGGCCCTCTAGAAAGGACACCTTCACACGTGCTATTCGAAATAACCCCCATTCCAATCCAAACATTGTTGCCAACGATTTGGCAGCTTCTCGAGCCCTCGCCGATAGAATCCATGGTCTCGGCAGTGGAAATGAGTTGAAGATATACAGAAGGTACTAAATTTAATATAAAATAACTTAATTTATTCAAAACTTATTAGAAAAACTACACATTTCGTCTCAAAGCGGCTGCAATCAAACAAACACAAGAATTCAGTTCAAATTGGTAAGGTCGGTTAAGTAACTAAAATATCTCTGTGGCAATAATACACAAGATTAGCAGTACACTGATTCATTAAGTTACGGGCGATAAAACACGTCGGTTTATATCGCACTGACGAATAAGTGACTAATTTCAGTTAAGGGTATGTTGAGCACCACTGATGCACTAAGCAATGGAACTTTGTAAAGAAATAAGAATTGGGAATGCAATTCAAAAGGTAATTTAAACGTACATCATTTCATGGAGTACACACACACACTAACACAATCACTTAAATGGCTTTGAATTTCATATACGAGCCTTGATGATTAGACGTCCTCACTAGCAATGCTTAATCATCAAAACAATTTTCCCGTAGGGGAGAAAAAAATATTACAGTACGCACAAAGGTTGGTATAAGCAGCACACCCTTATATGACTGTATAACAGAGAAGCCACACACCAAAACTTATAGGCACAGATAGAGCCAGTTAGAGTACAAGTACATAGAACAGCGGCGAAAATAATTGGCAGTCGAGCTGTGTTGCACTATAGTAGAAATTGAGTGGTCACACAAAAAATTAATAGGGCACCTCATATGGATAGGTCACCTAAAGTCACTAGCTAGCTTTGCGATACGGCTAGTCGAAGAACAAATAAAAGCTTAGGCCTCAATGACGAAAGTCAAAAGTTCCGTAGCATAATTGACACTAATGGCGTGCCATAGAAGAACATAATTGGGTTTAAGCGCAGCTTATTTGGCTTACCCTGAGAGTCCACTGATATTGATGATAATCCAAAATATTTCATGCAGAATTAAAGCCCTCGATGCAGCCCAAGTCCTCGTTTATAAAATCTTGGAATCCAAAAGGAAATATCTCGTGGCATGGCGCAATAGCCATTGAAATCCTCTCTTCAGTCGTTCGTTGATCGCTGTTTCCGTTTTGAGAGATATTCAAGAACACTAAATGTTCGTAGTACAAAGATACGCTTCGGTATGCGGGAACTGAGAAATATGCATCTGTAATTCTCCTTCCTCGCTCAAGCTCGTCGTTTTCTATCACTGGATTTTTATTTCTGAATTTTTCCTTTTGCAAGTTCGGAACACTGTCTATCTATTGTAGAGCAGGTAATTTGTGTCGATTCTTTGGAAGCCGGAACCGTAATCTTTTCCTTCACTTCCGCTACGCTTTTCCGCTTCCTTGTGCGGGCGTTACCATTTTCTTTCGCCGGGTTGATCGTTCCTCTCTCTCGCGCGTCGGCGATCTTTACTTCTATCCCAAGAGCCCGAGCATCCTTGTTTGACGTCACGGCCGTTTTGGTCGGATAGACCACAGATATATAGTATTTAGATAGCTAGAACCCGCCTCTTCGATGAAGCCAAGCGCGCAATATTGCTTCACTACAAAGATTATGCTGTACGCGTTCCTATGATTTTATGAAAAATATTTCCAACTATTTGAAATTATAGCCGCTAGAAATTATGTTTAGATAGGGCTACTCTGCAATTGGACTTAGAGATCAATTTGTAATTTTTGTGTAATATCATGTTATTTAATTTTCAATTAAATTAATTATGTATTTCTTATACTCATCAGTTATTCGGTTTTTGTTTTTTTTTCACCTACAGGATTATTGATAATCTTGTTTTCTTTCTCACAGAAAAGCAATCTATATTTTTTAGACTACGAATATTTAACCTGAATCGTTTCAAATAATATTTAAAAAATATGTTTAAAAAGAGACTTTTTATTAATAATGCAAGCAACAGGCTAACAAAAACACCAGTACCTTTTGACCCATACAAAAAGACCCATGACTTTTGGCATACGAGTGTAAATAAAATAAATACTCACAAATACTGGTATTTAAGTAGAAGTGGTGTAAAAATAATTATAAATTTTTAAAGATGGTCTGTGAACAATCTATTATAAGCTGATCTGTGAACAATTTTCCCATTATTTAATGCCTTTACTTCGTATTGAATTATTATGTTCAAGCATGTTTGTGATATGGTTTGAAAAGTGTAGTGAGGTAAGATGGCGGCAAGTGGCTTCACTAGCGACAATGCTAAAGCTCAAGCTCTGGCGATCTATTTACTCTATATCTGTGGGATAGACGTATCTCGTCTTGCATAATAGTAAAAGGGAAAGTAGAATCACTCCTTAGTTCATAGCGGTCACGGCATGAGGGCGCCACTATCTTTAGAGATGAATGCTGTACAGTGTTAAAGCTTAACTTAATTATTTACATGCAAGATTCAAATCTTTTATTTAAAGAAATGGAGTCAGGTCTTATAGTAGTTATTTTTATTTTTTAATGACCTTATATTATTCATATATAAATTTAAAATTGGCAAAATTAATAAAGACCATCTCCATTTAAATAAAATATGACCAGTGGATATGACTAATAAAAATTCAACAATTAAATATATGTACATTTATAAAATTTCATTTACAGGTAATGAATGTACACCTCATTCTAAAAGCGTTTTCACATAAGTAAAATGATGTTCGGCGTCCTTGCAATATATCAAGCTACTAAAACTAATCGGCTTTAAACCAGTAAAATTAATGAAATTCGAACTCCACTTCTTGCTTGAACTGATTAATTTCACTGGTTTAATATTTTGCAAAGCGGCCGCACATTATTCACCTAAGTGAAAACGCTTTTGGAATGAGCTGTACCACAGGTAATTTAAAATGTATTAAAAATAATTACACATAATTTGTACATTATCCATAAAAATATTTTTAAAAATTCTAAAAATGAATTTAAAATAATAAACAAGTTTATTGCAATTTAGACATTTTTTTGAAAATAAATTATTGCAATTTTCAGCTTTTCGCTGAATTGGACAGATTCATTCTGATATCTTTAGCTGAGAAATAGAATTTTGTTTGGCAGTAATATAAAATTAAGTGAGGCAAGCTAAGTTCTACATCTTCTCTGCTAAAACATGTTATAGACCCCCCCCCTCCCCCCCAAA
>JAHWFO010058571.1:0-12108 GCA_023313115.1 Rhysida immarginata
ACTCCCATTGAAGTGGTGTAAAGTGATAAATAAATAAATAAATCTTTTTATATATAATTCTTCTGTGCGTGTGTATGTGACTGAACTCCTCCTAAACGGCTGGACCGATTTTGATGAAATTTTTTGTGTATTCAAGTGGATTCGAGAATGGTTTCGATTCACAATTCGGTCCACTACAAAATATTTTTTAATTAATTTTTTATTTATAAGTTGTTGTTACCTGGAGCTGAATGGGATTTTTGCCAGCTTTAAAAAATTGTGACGTTTGCTTTGTTTAATGAAGAATTTTGCGATTGTTCCGTGAAGCAGCATCAACAATGACTGCAAGTCTGTCGCGCGGGAATGCAGTGTATCTTTTAGTTTTTATCTGAATGGCATTTTTTATAGCGTTAGAAACTGTGACGTCGTTGTTTGCTTTTGCGATTATTTCGTGCAACAGCATCAACAGTAACTGGAAGTCTTTCGCGCGGGAATACAATGTATCTTAATAATCTAAAAGGGCTTTTCCTGGCGGCCAATAACAGTATATAAAAAAGCTGGTTGACTGACTCATCAACGCACAGCAAATCTACTGAAGCCACCAACTCGAAACTCGGTGAGGTAATAGGACGGATAGCATAGAGGCGTGCTAAGGCCGGGTTTCTCGAAATTCGGACCCCCTGCCCACCCAGGGGAGCAGAAAGGAATTGCACGTTCGGTCGCTTGGCTCCGCCCCCAATAAACGCAGATCTTCGAAATTTTGCAGGAAGCTTTCTAACTACCGTTCCAAAAAAATTAGTTTCCCTGATTTTCGGTATTCGAATTTTAAGGGTGCGAAAACTGATAAAAATCGATTTTTTTGGAGTGTTTCACAAAATTTTCTTTTTTTGATGCAATTTCGCGGGGAATATTCGGAGGGAAGGTTCTCGGGGATATTTCCGCTTTGTGAGGGGCGCCAGGAGAGTCCAAAGATTGGCCCCCAGTTTTATATTTTTGCCGTCTAACTCCAATGCAGTATTTCACGAGTAAAAATAGGTCTAGAATAATGATATTTGGTACGGTGATGGCAATTGACGAGATCAAATGTCTGTTTGATTCATTTCTTAATTGTCTTGATCCAATTTTTCGGTATTTTATGTTTTCCAGAATTTTTTCCAGATTATTTTTTGGTTTTCATAAATTAACATACAAATTGGCATGTTGAAAGCTTAGTTTGTGCAATGATCATAAAATATCGATTTTGTTATTTGATTTAAAATTTATTTAAAGTATCCATGACTATTTTTCGATTTATTATGAAGTAGCTGATATATTCGGCGTTGCTCGGACTCTTTGTTGATGAAATTTTGCAATTTCTGAATTTGAATATACAAAAAAGTGAACATTATTCTTCACTTTTCATCTCCGGCCCTGCGTCAAATTCACTCAGCTAAAGGGCCGGTGATTATAGAGGAGTGAAACAGAATACAACAAGAACATTTTTAAAAACTTTGTCAGTCTGTTTGAACACGCTAAAATCCAAAACTACTTGACGAATTTTCATTGGGTTTTCACAGGTAAGTTGAGGTTAGCTTGCGGCAACATATAGGCTTACGAAAAAAAATATCTTAATTTAATGTCTTGGAGTATGCTCACCTTAGAAGAGCCAATAGATGGCGCTTCATCAGATGATTTTTAGAAGACGCTCATACATAACAATAGCGAAGCATTGCCGGGTCTGCTAGTCTATTGCCCGTATTCAGAATGAGCGCTCTTGCTCACACTCTTGCTCTTACTTGCATGAGTGTAAGCAAGAGCAAGAGCATTTGCTCTTACACTTGCTCTTGCTCTTACTCTTGCTCATACTCTTGCTTTTGCTCCAAGACCATTGTTGAATTCTTTGAGCGTTGAGCAGTAGCATGAGTAAAGGCATGGAGCGAAGAGCAATCGCTCTTGAAAACCAATCCTGGAAAAAGTATCTGATACACAGGTTTCATTCCATGATAACAGTTCCTCTGCTAATAAGTTTCCTGGACTTTCATCACGCTTCGTGTTTAGAAGCACGTAATAATGAATTATTTTGAACGATAATTTGCCATTTTGCGAATGTTAAAATGCATTTTCCAAACAAAAAATGAATTGGCAGGATTAAAAATGCATTTTGTCGAAACAAAATGGTCTTTTGTCGAAACAAAATGGTCTTTTGCGGAAATAAAAGTATATTTTACAGAACTAAAATGTATTTGCAAAATATAAAATGCTGCTAAAGAAATATAAAGCAAGAGCATGAGCGTAATGTAAAGGTTCAGACTTTACACGGATTTTGATTGTAGTTAAATTGATTTATTGTTCGGTGATGCATATTTATTTTTTTATTATGCAAGGGGTGTTGTCTGTGATAGCAGTTTGTGCTATTATGGGGAGTGGCTGATGTTCTTTTGATCGTTTTTCTAAAACGGGTTGAGTTTCTACATTTTTTGGAAGCTGGAGTTTTAAGGGAGATCATTTAGAATCTCTTTGTTCAGTGTTAAGAAATTTTATGACCTAAAGGGTGAAGCATGACTAATGTTCGCTTCCTCTTTCTTAGGCATTTATCTCGCTTTTTGGGAAGGGAGTGTTTGTTCACCCTTCTTGTCTTCTCAACTCAATGTGTTTTGAGATTGTCCAGTCGTTGGGATGGGAGGTTGATTATGCCAAGAATAGAAATTGTCCCTCGCCACCCACCACTGGCCGGATTGCGTTGACAGCCTTATTGCCTTGGGCATGTTTCTGGAATTTTCGGGAAAAACAGGTGGTTGACCGGCATCCCGGCGCCGAACCCTGGACCAGATGTCGAGGGCGGTTTGATCCGGTCCTTGGAGCATTTTGGTTGACCGGCGTGACGTCACGCCGTTCACTATTGGTCGGCTGATCGAGTCCTTTTTTCGGAAGAGAAAACTTAGGTTTTCCCGATCTGAGAGAACGATCTTGGCTTTTGCGCCGTCAAGACCTTTCCAGCGGCGTTCTAATTCTTGCCCTCTTCATGTAGGCTATTGCGGACGTAAGCGTCGATGACTGGGGCTTAGTTTTCCTCGGTTGGCTGCAGAAATCACTGCTTCCAAATGTCCAGTTTTGCACAGTTTGCATGAGAGGGATCACCTAAATTCTTTTATTTTAACGTTTCCTTTTAATTTGGTGCAACCAGTTTTTCCTTTTGTTTTTGCTCGATTTTTAACGAGGTCTTCTTAACGTTGTATTCCATCGCGGTGACCCCGCGTTATCAATGCTTTTCTCCCATAACATATCAGTTAGTCTTTGTCCCTCTGTCTTTTCCTGAACTGCTGAGTCACCGTATCCAAGTTCAGACGAACGAAGTAGACAAGAGATGGCCCAGGATTCAGACGTCCCGCCAGGCCGTTGTCCAGCCTCCACGATGCTGATGATGCTGTTCCGTTTGAGTATGCGTGAGTTCTAGACCTAAGTTTTCAGTCCCTGGCCATTTTGAAGCGTTTTCCTTTGTATTACCTTTTATGAGTTGATTGCCATTATTATATTCCACTTAATACAATTATTCATATAACTGAGTTCCCTTTTGCTAAAGCCATGCGCAAATTTATTGAGTTCCTTTTACCATGACTAGATCAAAAGTGTAAATTAATTACTTTATTCTTTGCGACCCTGGAAGAGAGGTCAAAGGTTATTACATATTATCTACTCTAATTTGTTCCTCATATGAATAAATTTATTTATTATTCCGTTACACCAAAGATCTCGAGTCTATCCTTCCTTGTGCGATCCTCACCTGGGCCGAACCCTATAGCGGATGAATCTTGGTGTGAATTTCATATTAAACCTTACCACTCAATTCGGCCACGATAATTCAAAATTCTGCCTTAGGCAGTGGCGCATTTTCACGACTGCAAATAATTGAGATTCACATTAGAAACACAATCGTTGGCTCACGGTTGATGTTTTACATTTAAGGAACCTGTTCAAAAGGCCAAACCTTACACCGATTGAACAGGCGAACCCTTACAGTAAGTAAGAGCGTCCTCTAATTCAGAATGCGTGCTTCAAAGATTTAGCATGAGCGGTCGCTCCACTTTTGAGAACAATTGAGTATGAGTGAAGAGTGAGGTTGGGGGGTTCGCTCAATGCTCAATTTGTCGACGCCATTAAGCTTCACGCCGTGTATTTGATGGATACATTCGTTAGAAATGAACAGTTACAGGTGTTTGCGAATACTAAAATGTATGTTTTTGAATAAAAAATAGAAGCTGTGAAATGAAATATGTTGAATTAAAAAGACTCTTGCAAAATAAAAAATGTTTTTGTGAAATATAAAAAGCAGCTTGTGGAACTTTCAAATTTTATTGAGTAAGCAAAAATTATGCTACTATATAGGGTGGTCGATTTAAATGAAGACATTGAAATATCTCGAAAACTACCCATCGGATCTAAAAAAGTTTGGAATGAAATTTGTTTCGAAGAGTCTTATCCAATGATACCAGAATTGACCACACACCCCCTAGAAGTAGGTGGGGGTTACAAAGAAATATTAAAAAGAGAGCCGCCCCCCACTTTTTTAAGGACGAACAAATTTCATTCCAAATTTTATTTTTATCCGATGCATAGCTTTCGAGATTTTACACGGTCTTCACTTAACTCGACCACCCTGTATATAGGAGATTAAAAGGGGACATGAAAGTGGATAAAAAGTTGAGGGGGATACTTTTTACCCCATTCCTCTCCCCACCTCTTTATTTTAGTTACCGTCGACTTTTTATCCCCCGTTTATTGCCCTCGCTTTTATCCGAAAATATTTTAGCACGTATTAAGAATGAGTGCTAATGCTCACACTCTTGCTCTTACTTGCATTTGCTCCTCTCCTTATTCAGTATGCTTACTTCAACAACCACTCCTTTGAGCGTTGAGTAGTAGCATGAGTAAAGCGATCCTGAACGGAACTTTGCTGTGGGCGTAATAATTATTCAATTCTCTCCCCTCCCTCTAAAGACTGTAATCTATACAGTATAACCATGGTGTGAAGCTTAATGGCGTCGTCAAATTGAGCATTGAGCGAATCTCCCAAGCTTACTCTCAAAAGAGGAGCGACCGCTCTTACTCCTCGAAAAGGCAGTGTTTATCGAGGAGGCTTATGCTCTTGCTCTTGCTCTTGCTCTTGCTTACACTCTTTTACTAGCATAAGCAAACGCTTAGAGTAAGAGTGTGAGCATTAGCGCTCATTCTGAAAACGGAGATTGTATTCAACAATGGTCTTGAAACAAGAGCAAGAGTATGAGCGTTCATTCTGAATACGGGCCTATATATATAAAAGAAGAAACTGACTGAGTGAGTGATCAACGCACAGCCCAAACCGTAAGGCCTAGAAACTTGAAATTTTGTACAGAGGTTCTTTGCAAAATGTAAGTGAGCACTAAGAAGGGGTTTTTCGAAATTCAACCCCTAAGGGGGGGGGGGGGGGTTGAAATTTTGTCAACATTAACTGGTGTTGCACTATATACTTAACACATTTACTGGTGTGG
Organism: Rhysida immarginata; assembly: GCA_023313115.1. Taxonomy (NCBI): domain Eukaryota; kingdom Metazoa; phylum Arthropoda; class Chilopoda; order Scolopendromorpha; family Scolopendridae; genus Rhysida; species Rhysida immarginata. The sequence continues at coordinate 5,484 of JAHWFO010058571.1, forward strand.
CACTACATAATTAACCATATTAACCTCTTTTAGGGAGGGGGGTAACGAATTATTAGCAACGAGCATAAATATGATTATGCAATGACAAGACATAGATAAGGCAGTGTTTATCGAGGAGGCTAAGGAATCACACGGGTTTCCCTTGTGCTCCATAAAAACGTCCAGACGACTGCCGAAAATTTGTGTGTTTGGCAAAAAAAGAGAAAGAATGAGTATTGATCAGAAAGATAAAAAGCTATCCGGGCATTGGAAACATCTGAACAACGGAAGCTCCGCTAGAGCAGGTGGGTATAAGAGCCTCTACGTCAAGGGCAAGGGAAATTTTAAAAGATAGGTCTAAAGTATCCAGTGATGCTCACCGAGGGTGAAGATGGATAACATTTTAATCTGTGACAGAACAACAAGAGGGTAAGTAAAGTCCCGGGCAAAGTGTGCAATATAAGTAGGTTCATTAAGAACGATGGTTCCTTCCCACCCCTGAAAATTATAAAACAAAATTGAATTTGTAACAATACGTAGAATTCTTGTTGTTCGGGCTTTTCTAGAAGTTAACATTTTCTAGGAAATATTTAATAATGATCAGTAACTGGAGATAATGGAGAGTTAGCAGACTATTGAGAAAGAGTGAAAGATGACAGAGGAGGCATTCCCTTCGTTCGAGCTATAGTTGGCGACATAATCGATAACAAAGCATACATGAACTCAACTCTTCAAACCAACAACCATATGGTGTTATGTCCTATAATAATCTTTCGAAGGATTATAACAATAATTCATATCTATCGAAATGCCAGTGAAGAAATGAATGAGTATTGGGCAGAGATGACAAAAAGTTATCCGGGCATCGGAAACATCTGAACAACTGCTTCGTCTATAGAAGGAAATTGTAGAATTACTGAAAACAAATTTATTATTTAACTTCATGAGGTTGTTCTGTTTAACCTACAACTGTAATTATCTCGGGCAACGCCGGGTTCCTCTGCTAGTAAATAAATAAATAAATCAAAGTATGTTTCTTATAAGTGCATTTTATAGGGAAAAAATTCTCGCGCCAATTCGGTCTAATTTTGAATCCAAAAGAAAACCGTCACGAATCTAATCTATTTTACTCAGACAACCATTTCCTGAAATATGAAATTCCATTTACAAAATATTAAAGTACTTTAAGTGATGAATATTCCTTGGATATGGAATCTTTATATACACTGAGTGGCCAAATTATTATGACCACCTGACAGTTTTAGGCAAATGAGTTATTGCGTCACAGCACTGCCGCTAGAGGGCTAGATAGCTATAAAAAGGGAATGCAGGTGAGGTGAAACATCAGTTGAACTGTGTTTTTTGCGACGATATGGGCAAAAAACGTGATTTAACTGAGTTTGAACGCGGGATGATCGTCGGAACCAGTATCAGCAAAACAGCTGAACTTGTGAAATGTTCAAGAGCAGCAGTTATTAATGTTTACAGAGAGTGGATTACCAAGCAAAAAACCGGCTCTCAACGTCAAGCGTGTGGTCGTCACAGGCTCCTCAATGCTCGAGCTGAAAGGAGATTGGCCAGAGTTGCCCAGGGCGACAGAAGAGCAACAGTGCGTCAAATTGCGGCAAATCTTAATCAAGGACAACTGTGACCGCCTCTGAACGAACTGTTCGCCGCTCATTACACCGTTTAGGCTATAGAAGCCGACGACCAGTTCGAAAGCCTCTACTGTCAGCCTTGAACAAGAGAAGACGTCTCCAGTTCGCCAAGGAGCACAAGGATTGGACAGTAGATGACTGAAAAAGGGTCATGTGGTCCAATGAGTCACGATTTCAAATGCATCATGCAGATGGCAGGTTAGAATATGGAGAAAAGAACACGAAAGCATGGACCCCACCTGCATCGTCACAACACTTCAAGCTGGTGGCGGCAGTATTATGGTTTGGGGGATATTTTCTTGGCATTGTTTGGGTCCTTTGATTCCTCTGCACGGATGTGTGCGTGCCCAAGATTATTTAAGTACGAGTATTGTCGCAGATCAAGTACATCCCGTTATGTTAATGGTGTACTCTGACAAGGATGGATACTTCCAGCAGGACAATGCTCCTTGTCATAAGGCTGGCATCGTCCTCAGATGGTTCGAAGAACATGCCGGAGAGTTTACCTTGCTTCGTTGGCCTGCACAATCGCCAGATCTCAATCCCATTGAGAATTTGTGGGATGAGATCGAACGGGCCATCAGGCAGCGGGATCCAGCACCATCAAATCTGCAGGAATTGGAAGGTGCAATTCTTCAGAGTTGGTCTCAAATTCCTCCTATAACCTACCAACACCTCATAGAATCCATGCCCCGAAGAATGCAAGCAGTAATAAGAGCGAAAGGTGGCCCAATACTGTATTAAGGGGGTGGTCATAATAATTTGGCCACTCAGTGTATATAGCGCACTTTCCGTCTGGTTCTTTGTTTGTTACTCCATAACTTATGAATTGGGCAACCCCCGAGGTTGAAATTTTGCACAGAGGACCTCGAAGACCCGGGGAGTGTCTTAGGCTAGGTCCCGTCCAATTCCAACCTCCCGTTGGCCTCCTACGCTCTTCTAATCTATATTCAGATGGCGACAATATCGAAAAAATAGGAGATATCTCACCAACAATATGCACGGACCAACAAAGCAAGGCATAGTTTGTGCCAACAATCGGCAAGTTGTCCTTTTTATCAACAATCGGCTGTTTGTGTTTCTATGTTGCGTCAACAAGAGCTGATATTAAATGCTTGCTTTAAAGAGGCTGTAAGTTTTAAGGGAATTAATAATAATAAGGACTCAAGTTAGGCGGATGCCCCAAGCGGTAAACATTTTGGGGCCCTTAAACTGAAGTTTAATAATTAAAGCTTCTTTCCATAAAATAAATTAACTTACTTTCCATTACTTAATTAATTACCCGTTAAAGGATAATTTTGTCTAATTTTATAGCATTCGGGGCCCTATGGTATCAGGGGACCTCACGCGGCCGCTTAGTCCGCTTACCGTTAAACCCGCCACGGTCTATATCTATAACATCGATTGTCTGTTTTGATTGTAAATGAGAAATAGTGGAAAGGCGGCAGAGAAAGCAGTCCCTTCGCTCGGCGCTGTATCGTTTTCGCCCACGCACTGTTTTGCTTCAAGTGATGAAGGCCCAAGTTTGGCTTCAAGATATTGAGAGCAAAGTGCGAATGCAACGATAGATTATCAATTAGTGAATAACCCAGCTCAGATTGTTGGAAATGCAGAGCACACAGACACAAAAGATGGAAAAATGGAATTAGATAAGTCTAATAAATAATATTATCAGAAAATGGAAAATTAATCAAATATTATTTATTAGAAACAAACTATCATGTACTTCCATGAAGAAAAAAACCAAGCCCCATAGAAGGAACTGAAGCTGGTTATCAAGCACCAGATGAAGAGGATCCCGTATAGTCGTTTGCCGGCTGCACGTTAAAGAACCCTTGCGAGGCAAAATTTGCGGCCCCTATAACGCCGTCCTGAAATGACCATGGCAGTTGAAAAGGACGTTAATACCAAACAAACCAAACCAAACCAACCAACCAGATGAAGAGGAGTCGGCCACGCTTCAGCGCAATTTTCGAAATCGTGCGAATTTTCACCAAGCGGCCAACAACCGGGTTAATGTAGTTACATTGGAGTAAATGCATTATATCGAAACTCTCCTTGCATCGGTAGAAGGGTGGATCATAATACTGTTCCTATTGATTAAACAGGTGGTGGCCTTACAGTATATCAGAGGGACATCAGGAGTTCCAACTAGTTTCGCCATTTATTCCCGGCTTTGTCAAGGAAATATACAGCGAGAAGCATGCAAGCCTTTATATACAGTTAAGTGGTACAAATTATGCAAATACATGAACCAATTAGCCTTTTCACCTGTCGACAGGTGGCGCCACTTGCGCATGCGCAATGCACGGGTTGGTTGGGCGATTATCATTTTTTGATAATCGAACTTATGGTAATCGAATATAAGAATTACTCGATTAATGATCGATTTTATTACATTTTTTTAAATTTTTTTTTTTTGGTATTGGCATGTTAGCTAGCAAATTAGCATTAAAATTACCAGTTTTCTCTACATTTACAAGATATTCGTTATAATGAGTTACCATTGCCCCAAAGTTATTTGGCATAATGAAACGCCAATGAAAATAGTAATTTTGAGTAATTTTTAAGTATTACAATGCTATATATGTGAATGGGCTGAATTTTTTTAGTAAGTAAACCTTACTTAGGGTACATAAAATATTTATTTTAATTTATTAAAAAATATTGTATAAGCACGTATATTTAATTGACACGGAAAAGTTAGCCCATTTAATTATAAAAAAAACGAAAAAATTTTATTCGTTTGTTGGTCAAGCATCAGCTTTTAACCAAACCGACTTTTGTTATTTTTTTTATATATATTTTTCTATATAAAATATTTTTATTTTTCTCATTTATATATAAATGAGATTTCTGAGAGGTGTGGCAGGTGCTATCCTACTAAATAGAGTGTACAGCAGCACAATAAGGGAATCTTTAGGTGTTGAGCCGCTACTTCTCCGCATTGAGAGATCTCAGTTGCGCTGGTATGGCCACGTGATACGGATGCCGCAAACTAGTCTTCCTAGGCAGTTGTTATTTTCCAAGCCGGTGGGTAAGAGACCAAGGGGTCGGCCTAGAACCAGGTGGCTAGACTACATGGAGAATCTGGGTTCGAGTCGCTTGGATATTACCAGGGAGGACATACGCCTGATGGCGGAAGATCGCGATCGCTGGAGATCCTCCATAGGGCTGGTGCCCCCGCGACCCTAACGGATAAGCGGGTTTGAAAAGTAAGTAATATATATTTTTCGGGTTTTAGACACCAAAGAAAAGAAATGGCTAAAAGAAACGGCACGAATTGCAGCTTTTTCAAACGTCTCTCTGAAATACCTTGTTCCACCAGCCATATCCGTCCCATCGGAAAGATTGTTTTCCAAAGCCGGAGCAACAATCACAAAGAAAAGAAACAGTTTGGGTCCCAAATGTGTTGAAAAACTACTTTTAATGTTTTCCGTGAGTTACGAAAAATTACTGAACGCTTAAGATTTATAATAAGGGAATACCGTGTGGAAATTTAACAAATAAATTTGTACATTTTAAATGAGCTAATTTTTCCGTGTCAATTAAATATACGTGCTTATACAATATTATTTAATAAATTAAAATAAATATTTTATGTACCCTAAGAAAGGTTTACTTACTAAAAAAATTCAGCCCATTCACATCTATTGCTTTGTAATACTTAAAAATTACTCCAAATTACTATTTTCATTGGCGTTTCATTATGCCAAATAACTTTGGGGCAATGATAACTCATTATAACGAATATCTTGTAAATGTAGACAAAACTGGTAATTTTAATGCTAATTTGCCAGCTAACATGCCAATACCAAAAAAAAATAAAAATAAATTAATAAAATCGATTATTAATCGAGTAATTCTTATATTCGATTACCATAAGTTCGATTAGCAAAAAATGATAATCGCCCAGCACTTTTTTCGTTTTTTGCCAACCAACCCGTGCAGTGCGCATGCGCAAGTGGCGCCACCTGTCGACACGTGAAAAGGCTAATAGGATACAAAAGAATTAAAGAGGAAATAATTGCCAATAGGATAAATAGAATAAGCACAGATTTTCGAATTATAATGGCCAATAGAATAAAAAGAGTTTTTATGCTAATTTTATAAATTATACAAAAAGAAAATATACAAACGGATGGTGCGCGTTTACGTGGACCGAAAAGAGAACTTATCCGGTTGTCTGAGGACAAGAGGATTTACATAAAATAAAATAAACGGGCAAGAAATAACAAAATGCAAAACAAAACATAAACCATAATAAAGAAACCGAGAAAGAAGGAATCATAATAGATCAGATAAAGAGTTAAGTATTGCATACACATTAAAGTCTGTTTGACAATTGAGAAGCAGGTGGGGGGAGGACTTCTTGGCCTTGAATATTTCGATCGCTTCGAGGGTAGCAGTTTTTTCTGGTCTATTGCAGATATGTAAGACAGACATAACATCTTCTTGTGTCTTTAAAGCGTGTCCGGAATCTTCGAGGTGGTTTGCATAGTGGGAAATACGATCTCGTTTTCTATACGAGTCAATGTGTTTTTTGAATCGTACTGCAAAATTGCGGGTCGATAATCCTACATAGAATCTGTCGCAAAGCGCACAATTCAGGCGGTAAACTCCGGATTGGGAATATTTGTCGGTGGTGACGGCGGCAGGTGGGTTCAGGATACGGGCTGATGGTGTAGGAGTATGAAAAGATATTCGAAGGCCGAGGGACGACAGGAAGTTAGAGAGCTGGGAGAAATTAGGGCCCAGATACAATAAGGACGTCCATTTCTTGGGAAGGGGCGAAACAAGAGGGGAGGGGGAGAAGAGGGCCCGTCTGCGGCGGTGAAGAATACGGGAGAACATGGAGGTCGAATATCCATTGGCATGGGCGAGGTTCCGGATTATGCGGAGTTCGGATGAGCTGGATAGGGGGCTGAGGAGGAGCTTCAGGGCACGGTCAATTAGGAATCTTAATGAGGCTTGTTTGTGGGTGGGGG
>JAHWFO010058593.1:0-13829 GCA_023313115.1 Rhysida immarginata
AACTGTTAGAGAGCCATCCATTAGGAACATTATAAAATATTTTTTTCAGTTTTTCTATATGAATTTTTAATTCTAAGCTTTCTAATGTTTTTATTTTTACTGTGTATTCCCATTCAGATATTGCAAACTTTTATCATAAAAGAGCCCGAGCAACGCCGGGTATATCAGCTAGTTATAAAACAAATATCCCTTGTGTTTCTGAACAATTCTGTGCAAACTGCATAGATTTATGTTAAATATTTTAATAATTATAAGGTTTTAAAAAGTCTACTGATTTTTGGATCACCCGGTATATAAAATATACATAGAGAAAAATTAGAAATTTAAAAAGAAAATTGACAAAGCAAAATTTTATATAAAAATAAGTCACATTATAAAATTGTTTTGCAATAGGTTTTGCCAGTTCTTAATTTGCAAATCAACTTTGAATCCCATTTTTCTGAATTTTGAGTTTTTTCATGTGGTTGAATTTCTGGTTTAGCCATTGCTTAACCTTTTATTAAAATTATGCAGACTGTTTTTCTTATGTTTCTGCTCGTATATATAGCGGATATATAAATTTCTCATACGACAATATTGAAAATTTAAGAAGTTTGTAAAAATCATGAAAAACATGCAGCAGACCAGGTTTGAGAAATACTAGAAAGAATGTTAAACTATCGCCTTAACATTTATTTGTATTTCTAAGAATTATTATGTGTGAAATCAAAGGAATATTAAAAATATCTTAATTTATAATTTAAATAATTATTTGCCTAATTTAAAGTAAAATTATACCTGCGAATTTGGAAAAGGTCATGTTTTGTATGTATGTAAATAGAATTTATATAATTTCTTATAGTAGAATGAAGTTAAAGTACTTCTTTAAATGTTCTGCCGTTTTCAAACATATTGCATTTTGTGTCTACGTAATTATTTTAGAAACAATTTATGTCTCTTGCACATTCACGCTATTGTTGCATCATTAACAATGAAACATTGATTTTAAAAAATCATCAAGTTATTGCAAAACCACCTAAAGTGAAAGCTTGAACGCGGCAACGTCATACATTGTTAAAACGTTACAAGGCGTGTTTCCGCGGCCTACGAGATAAAAAGACCTGGAAGCGAAAAAATCATCTGACCAACTGGATGCTAGCAACAATCCAATCTTCACTGTCTCCATCTTGGATGTTAACAATCAGTGATTTAGTCCAATAATTGGATTGCTGTATTTACTGAAAAGTAGAGTTCCTGTAAGTAAAACGAGTAATGACAGGCTGCTACTTTGGGAGTATATGGCAACCATGTATATTGTTAACCTATGGCAATTACGGCAAATTTGATTGAACTTTTGTAATTAAAGGGAAAAATAATTCTGTTTCTAAAGATTTATAGAAATTCATTATCAAATAAAAATTGTTAAAAAATAATTTAGGTAGGTGTGAGATGGATTTCTTTCGATAAATTCCAATTAGAAAACTGCTCCTTTTTGAACATAACTTTCCTCAGTTACATAATCAGTAACTCCATACAAATGCTTAGTCTGTATTTTTTTTTTATTTTGAAAGCAATGGCTATTACAAATTGTTAAATTTGCATTTCTGTTAAATATTTTTTTCTTATTCGATTTTGGCTATCCAGAGACCACGTGAATTAACAGTGTTAGTTGAAATTTGAAAGGAGAGTATCTGTATATATACCAGAGTATGGATGAAAATGACGAAAAGATGACAATGAAAATGGACAAACACAAACATCCATGCCGTCGGCTGGATTCGAACCTGCGACTCGTTGGTTTCGACATGCGCCCTAACGCTCTCGGCCACCCAGCCAACTTGTTAAATATTTTATTACAAATTTATTTTAAAAATTCAATTCAACAAAAAATAAGAATTCATAAAGAGATATATCAATAAAGAAAGTGAGAAATCTGATATTTTTAATTTTACCGTTTTAACCGTTTTAACATCATAAAAATTCATTCTTTACGACGATCGTGAATACCTGGAAATACTGAGAGCATCCATTTTGTCGGTTGTCACGTGATTTCTTAAAAGACTCTAATTGGCTGAACTCTCTTTCCATAGGAGAGAATGAAGTGTCATTACTCGTTTTACTTACAGGGACTCTACTGAAATGTCGTTTTTTGCCCCCTCTTTTGAATGAATTTGGTTACAGCTCAAATATAACAATGCATTTTAACGATCGCAGAACGTAACAAAACTGTCAGGTAATGTTACGTCTTGTTGCTGAAAACGTAATAGTAGCTGACAGTTTTGTTACGTTGTGCGATCGTTAAAATGCATTGTTATGTTTGAGCTGTAATTCATTCAAAAGAGGGGGCAAAAAACGACTTTTCAGTAAATACAGCAATCAAATTGTTGGACTAAAACAATGGATTTCAACGCCTGTGCACAGACCAGGGGATTAAAAGACTATGCTAGCACCCAGTTGGTCAGGTGACTTTTTCGCTTCCAGGCCTTGTTATCTCGTTGGCCTCGGGTCTATACGAGGCCTAAGAGATAACAACGCCTGGAAGCGGAAATTCACCTGACCATCGGGAATCTAGCAACAATCCAACCGTCATTGTCTCCATCTTGGATATTAACAATGTTTTTCCGTTTGTTGGAAACAATGAAGGTTGGATTGTTGCTAGATCTCCGATGATCAGATGACTTTTTCGCTTCCAGGCCTCAGACAACACCTCCTAAAGAGAAAGCCTCTGCTCGGAAACCGTCATACATTGTTACATAATCAGAGTAGTGCAAATTCAGGGCTTATTATTGGTAGAAATACGAATAACAAAGCACTACTATGATGATGTAACAATGTATGACGTTTCCGTGCAGAGGCTTTCTCTTTAGGAGGTGTTGCCTCAGGTCTATACAAGGCCAGCTAGATAAACATGCCCTGAAGCGAAAAAGTCACCTGATCATCTTAGTCCAAACAACAATGTAACCTTAATTGTTTTCAACAAATGAAAAATATTAATTGTTAAATTTGAAGATGGAAACAATTAAGGTTACATTGAAGGGATATCTAATTCAAAATCATTACTCAAAATTGTACAACTGTGCAAACAGACACGAAAAAGAAATAGGAATCATTTTCCACAAGCATAAATCAAAAATTCGTAACTAAAATGAGAATATAAAACTGAACGACGATGGAAACGAAATTGAAACTGAAACCATGACCGAAAAATTGTTAAAAAAATATAATAGAATTCTTCGAATACAAACTAAAAGAAAAGATAAACTTATCAGTCCGTGATCGGCGTATGAAAGAATTATTAATTAGCTACTCTCATGTTTAGTCTTGTGTTTTGTATCATCTTCATTTCGGTCATGACAGTTCTGGGCATGGAGCTTCCCAATTTGCTTCAAATTACAACAATTGCTTCGGAGTCTCTCTTTAATGTACGTCATTGGTCTATAGAGATTCATGGTCATCGAGCTTGGGCCATTTTCCATTGTTTCGAGAAACTAGGGAAAACAGATCGTTCCAAGTGCCGCATAGATCTAACCGCTCCTAAAGAGAAAGCCTGTGCATAGAAATGTCATACATTGTTGCCTGGGCATTGTTATTCGTATTTCTAACAATAATAAGCCTACTATGATGATTAAACAATATATGACGGTTTCCGCGCAGAGGCTTTCTCTTTAGGAGGTGTTGATAGATCGCACTATTCCGACCGCAAGCAACGATAGAGATTTTCATTGAAACTGAATAGGAAAGTAAAGTTTCTTTCTGCCGATAGGGTGGCGTTACATCGCCAATTTTGAATAGAGTTCCCGCCCTACTGGAAGTAAGGCTCTAAAATGTAGGTCACTTTAATATAGATAGTCAACTAGGCGACAATCACGTGAATAAATGTCCTGCAGCGCACCAGTGAGGCATACAAGAAGTACAAATGTCAATACCACGGTCTGTAGATATTCGTGGTCATCGAGCTCCATTGTTAAAATGAAGCTAAAGTTTCTAGCTCCTGATAGGGCGAAAACTCTATTGAAAAGTGGCGCTGCATGTACAATCGTCCCAGCTGCGCCTGCAGCGCCGCCCTATCGGCAGATAGTAACTTTACTTTGATATTAAGTTTCAATGATGATCTCTATCGCAGCTTGCAGTCGGCCATAGTACGATCTATGCGGCACCTGGCGCGATCTGTTTTTCTTTGCTTCTCGAAACCATGGAAAATGGCGGAAGCTCGACGACCATGAATATCTATAGTCCGTGATCAATACCAATTGTGATTGGATGGATTTTCGCTATTGTTTAAAATGCTACCATCCTTAGAGTTATACAATGTGTGATTCGACCATAAAGAAGAATTTGAAAATTACCCTTAACGTTACTAGTTTAAAAATCCTAACAAAGCGGTTTCAAAACGAAACAAGAATGATTTTACCGCCAAAGCGGATGAAGGGAGCACATTTACTTGTTATAGCATCGTACATGGTTATATAGAATTAACCAACATTTTAAAACACTTGAGAGTAAATAAATAAATATGAAAACTAAATTGTAAACTACTATTTAAATAGGCTAACGTATAGAGACAATTTAAAAGAATAAACTTGAAAAATGAAAGGTAAATGGAGAGTATAGCTATTCCTCATACACTTAAAAAAATAAAAGTTCTTTAATTTGTAAGAATTGTCACATAATGTTAAACGAAGTGAGCCTCAATTGCTGAAGCGTTATGTGTAAGCATCTATTAGATTTTCATATTAAATTACTAAAGTCTTATTGAAGCAACCGATTAACTACTATTAAATTAATTAGTAATAAGTTTTAGACACCATTAAGCCTAAGAGTACTATACTCTTGATTCAAATAAGCTATGGATAACAAAAGATCTAATAACGCGTAAAGAGTTGGTTGATATATTACACGCCATATCTTAGCATTAAAAGTTCTATAAAATTCTGTATTGTACCATTAGGGCACGTGCTACAAAAACATTTGCCACTATCATTATTTACTCGTTATTTTCACTCACGGCACGTTGTTACGAGTTCATTTATATATTACATGCCATATGTTAACATTTAAAGTTCCAATAATGCCATATGGTATCATATGGAACCTTTAACGCACGTGCTACTAACCAATACAATTATCATTATTTACACGTGATATTTACTCATGGCACATTGTAACGAGTTGTTTGATATATTACATGCCATATCTTAGCATTAAAAGTTCCAAAGGTACCACTTGGTACCATTAAAACACGTACTACTAAACAATTCAGACATCAATATATACCGTTATATTCATTCATGAGACATCCTTGCACGTACACGTGCCATTAGACCGATAATTGCTATCACTAGTTACTCTTTTAAATTCGTTCATGATATGTTGTGACAATTTGTTTGAGATATTACATGCCATATCTTGTTATAGGAAATGTAAAAGAGGATATCATAATGTTATCGTAATAAATGCTAAGCACCCTAGGAATAAAAAAATTCTCTTGATTTAGGGACCGAACTGCCCTTTTAATAATCGTCAAGCACGTGCATCCTGCACGCACACCATCTCATTAACGTTTAGAGCACGCGCAGAACCGAACCCATGTTCTCAACATGCGTTTCACCAAATGCGAGGATAATTCGTTTCTTCCAGCAATTCAAGACATGATTGAACAATACATGCAATTCAATACATGCAACGCAATGAATTGTGGGATCGTCTACAGACGGACGGACGAACGGATGGACGGCTGGACAAACCGATCACATAAGCACATTTCTATATATAGAAAATGTGCTAAAAAAACGTTTAGGAACTGATAAGTAAGTAAAACGTAGCATAAACCAACCCAAGGGAAGATTTGTGAAAAACTATAAACATTAGTTATAGTTTGGATTGTTGCTAGACCCCCGATGCTCAGACGATTTTTTCGCTTCAAGGCCTTGTTATCTCGCTGGCCTCGCTGCCAACGAGAGACAGGCGAGGGCCCTCAAAAATTACATGGTCATCGGGGTCCGGGCAACAATCTATCCTTCGTTGTTTCCAGCAAACGAAAAATTACTGATTGTTAAATTCCAAGATGGAGACAATGATAATTGAATTGTCGGTTAGACCCCGATGATCATGTGACTTTTGAGTGCTCTGGCGTATCTTTCGTTGGCTGGCCGAGGCCAGCGAGAAATACAAGGCCTTGACGCGGAAGTCACCTGATGATAGCAGTCCGACCAACAATCAAATTTTCATTGTTTTCAGCAAACGAAAAAATACTGATTCTTAAAAAGCAAGATGGAGACAATAATAGTTACATTGTTACTCGGACTTCTATAGTCAGGTGACTTTTCCGCGTCTGGGCCTATCTTTCTAGTTGGCGGTGACAAATCAAGTCACTTGACCAAAGTATATCTAGCCACAATCCAATCTTAATTGTTTCCATGTTGAATTTCAACAATCAGTGGTTTTCGTTTGTTAGAAACAATGAAGATTGGATTGCTGCTAGATCTACTTTGGTGATGTGACTTTTTAGTGCCCCGGCCTGTCTTTTTCGTCGGCTACGCAAGGTGGTTATAAAATAAATTCGACTACTCATAGCCCTCTAGCGTCCAATCTAATAAACCGATTCTGATGCTAATTTTAAATGTAGGCTATTTAGACAATGGGAGAGAGAATTCTGGAAGAAAAAAATTTGTGCAAATTTAACCAACCGGATTTGGCGCTGTAGAATGACAAATGGAGATTTTAAACTAGTTTTATTGTTTTAAACAAGCACACAAGGTTTTTATTTGATTACAAGATAGGTTCACTATGTCTGTCCCCTATGTCAATGACAGACAGCATGACCAGCAATCCCATGCAATCAATTATCGCATGAAGCTTTTCCCAGGGAATGTCTGGGACATGTCGTCAAATGCTGGCTTTCAGCTCAGACATAGATCGTATGCTTTGTTGATAACCCGATCATTCAAATATCAACAGAGCCCAAAATCGCACGGGTTCAAATCTAGCGAACTTGGAGGCCACTCATCTGGAAAATTTCTAGAGAGCACCCGATCCTCTCTAAATTTGCCACGAAGCAGTTCCCTCACTTGTCGACCAATACCAGGAGGAGCTCCATCAAGCATGAAGACGATGGTTTCCAAGCATCATCGTTATCGAATCACATGTGGTGAAAGAAGTTCACAATACCGTGCAGTTATCAAATAAAGAATAAAATCAGTCATATATACAGAATATAATGGCTTTTCATGCACGACATGGGGGAGCGAGGCACCCACATATGGCAATTCTGCGTGTTCACCTCTCCTTTTTGGGTGTAATGTGCTTCGTCTGACCATAGAATGTTCCACGGCTACAGGTTATCAACAGTTATCCTTGCCAGAAAGCGATAAGCAAAGTCAGCGCGTTAAAAGGGATCTTCAAGTTTTAGCTGTTGTGCCACATAAATCCAGTACGGGTTTAATGAAGAATGGACGACAAAACCTTTCACACGGTGGCCCATGGGATGGATAATTCGCGTGCTGTAGCTCCCGCACTTGTTGCAGAATGTTGAGAAGAGGAAGCTCTGTCCACCACGGCAACAGTCGATTCAAACTTCTTTATCAGTTTTCCCTACCAATATAAGATATGGGCCTTTTTTGCAGCCTTTTTAGATGACGATATGCTCGCAAAGTAGCTGGACAACTGCTATCTGTTATTCTGGTAAAACAAGTTTATCTGCATTCCGCGTTGTTTCTTGCTTAAAACCATAATCTTTCTTGAAAGCTTTTCAGTAAACATAATGTAATGAATGGCTCAATACATTCCATTCTGAGTACGTGGACTTTCTAATTTAAATAAACTTTTGCTAATAAGACCGATATTGAGAATGAGCATATACAATAATCAAACAAAAAAACATTGCTTGCTTATTAAAACAATAAAACCAGTTGAAAAATAAAACTAATTTTTCTTTCTTTTTTATTATATTTCCCCATTCTTGGCCTACTTTTTATATTCTGTTTTTTTTCTTCTTTTTTTTGTCTTTTTGACGAATCGGCTTTTAAGAGCCCATAATCGCTCCTGTTTGATTTCCATCGTATAGACTCACTTACCAAAAGTCATTGCACAACTGCCGAAAAAGGTATTGGCCCGCATACCGGCGTCTACCATAAGAAAGTCTGCCAGTCTCCGCCATTTACAGACACTGCAAGCCATTGGGAGTATGCAAAAGAGAGAATTTGCTTTGTGGACCTCGAAAAAGCATATGAGAGAATTCTTCGGGAGAAGCTCTGGCAAGTGTTGCAAGAGTTTGGAGTGGATGGGCAATTACTGGTTGCTATCATGTCTCTGTACGAAAGCTCTGAGATGTGTGTCCGGATAAATGGCATTAAGTCAAGACCGTTCATCGTGGGTGTTGGACTCCGCCAAGGGTGCATACTGTCTCCCCTCTTGTTCATTACGTTTATGGACAGAATAAACAGGGCTAGCCGAGGCGATGCGCGTGTTTGTGTGGGCGACTACCTGGTGGATCGGTTGCTCTTTGCTGACGACCTTGTCCTCCTTGGGTCTTCTCGAACGAACCTTCAGCATGCACTAGACCAGTTTGCAGCCAAATGTAAAGATGCTGGGATGAAGATCAGTGTGGCTAAAACCGAGGTTCTGACCCTATCAAGACAGCCTCTCAGTGCGCTCTCTATGTTAGGGGAGCCTCATTGAGACAGGTGGAGATTGCATTCACGGGATTGCATTCACTGGTGATGGACGGCAGGAGAAAGAATTAGATGCTCGGAACAATGCAGCATGCTGTGGCAGACGTGAACTATGGCAATCCGTAGTAACGAAACGTGAGCTGGTTAACAAAGCTAAGCTCTCTGTCTTCAAATCTATCTTTATCCCTATTCTCTGCTATGGTCATGAGGCTTGGGTAATGACTGAAAGAGTGCGATCGCGGATACAAGCGTCCGAAATGAGATATCTGGGAAGTGTGGCAAGTGTGACCTTACTAGATAGAGTGCACAGCAGCAAAGTAAGGGAATCTTTAGGTCTTGAGCCGCTATTTCTCCGCATTGAGAGATCTCAGTTGCGCTGATATGGCCACGTGATACGGATGCCGCAAACTGGTCTTCCTAGGCAGTTGTTATTTTCCAAGCCAGTGGGTAAGAGACCAAGGGGTCGGTGGATACCAGGTGGCTGGACTACATGGAGAATCTGGGTTCGAGTCGCTTGGATATAACCAGGGAGGACATGCTCCTGATGGCGGAAGATCGCGATCGCTGGAGATCCTCCATAGGGCTGCTGCCCCCGCGACCCTAACGGATAAGCGGGTTTGAAAAGTAAGTAGGTAAATAAGTGTGGTGTTCTGTAAGACAGTGTCGGGGATATATTTATAGTATAGATATAGACAGGGCCGTCATATGGAAAAGGGGACATTTATGATCCATTCGCTTTGCGATCCTGGGAATGTAATGACCTGCGAGGGCCCACCTTCCATTGTTCTTCCGCCATATCTGTTTGTACTGCAAGTGTGCTGTGCCAAAAGGATGAGCCACGAGCTGATGTATTGACTAGTACTGGGAACGAAGGCATACTATACCGTATGCTGGGTGATTCAGCTAGCCAGCCAACTATAAGTTAGGAGCTCAAAGAAAGACACGGGTACCTCTTTTGCTTCATCGAGAGAGCCTGCCCTATCTTTATCATTTATTATATCCATTTCCCGTTCATTGTTGATAATTCTTGAAAACGAATGTTCTAACATTGCATCATAATTTTATGTGCATTGTTATAATTCTTTGAAAAGAACTTTCTATCACAGCTTCATCATTTTATGTTTATTGTTATAATTCTTGGAAACGAATGTTGTGTCATTGCATCATCATTTCAAGATCAATGTTATAATTCTTTGAAATGAACTTTCTATCATTGCATCATTTTATGCTCATCGTTATTTCGTTATTAGTGAATTGCACATTGTTTCCATTGTTGATGCGAACGCCTTGGCCTATTGTTACACAAACATTCTTTCATTGTTCGTCATGAGATATATATTGTTGGTCCGTGCAGAGTGTTTGTGAATTGCGTGTTAATACCATTGTTGATACCGATTTTTGCACAAACTTTGCCTTACATTGTTGGTCATGAGATATTTCTAATTAATATGCCCATCCAAACACATGAATACCGAATTTATATTGATAATTTTATGTTTCCGAAATCTGAGGTAGAAAGTGACCTTTCCCATGGTTTCAAGGTTAAGTATGCAAAATTTCATCAAGTTCAGAATTAAAATGTAGATTTGCATAAGAACATACAAACCCACAAACAAACATACTTCTTTATATACATACTAGCAGAGAACCCGGCGTTGCCTGGGGTAATTACGTTGGTCGGGAGCTGAAAGAAAACACCCTTCATTTACGTTTGTACCTCCTTTGCCTTATTGAGAGAGACTGTCCTATCTATATCGTCTATTATATCCATTTCCTGTTCATTGTTAAAAATTCTTTGAAACGAATGTTATGTCATTGCACCATCATTTTATGTTCACTGTTATAATTCTTGTAAACGAAAGTCCAGTCATTGCATCATCATTTTGTTCATTGTTATATTTGTATGAAAATTTTTTTGCTCATTGTTATTGGTGAATTGCGCATTGAGACAATTGTTGATTCGAACACGACGGGCCTATTGTTGCACAAACTTTGCCTTGCAATATTGGTCATGAGATATCTGTTGCTAGTCCGAGCGTAGTATGAATTGCGTGTTGACACCATTGCTGATACTTATTGTTGACCAAACTTTGCATAGCATTGTTGGTCATGAGATATTTCTAATCAATATGCCCTGCCATTAACATGAATATCAATTTTTTTTATAAATAATTAATAAATTTTTGAAATCTGAGGCAGAAATTGACCTTCATCATGCTTTGAAGGTTACGTATACGAAATTTTATCAAGACCGGAATAAAAATGTAGATTTGTTTTTTATACCCACAAACAATCCCACAAACAAACAAACATCTTTATATATATAGATAGAAGACTAGCAGAGGACCCGGCGTTGCCGGGGATAATTACGCTTGTAGATAAACAGAACAACCTCAAAAAGTTAAACTACACCTCCAAATTAGTTAAATAATAACTCAATCACCACAATATAGAGTTAAGGGAATATTAATACTAAGAAAAATCCGAAAGACAGTAATTTACCTCTTCACTAAAAAAATGTATTCATGATGATATATCCGGACTTCATTTAACGAAAATGGCTCACAATGGATGGACCATTCCAACGATGCCTTCCAGTCTAAATTATTTTTTACTCACGTAATCTTACTTTAGATGTACACTTGATGTTGTTGCCACTTCCTTTCTTCCTTCGATGTCTGGAAGCAAAAATTGGGCATTCATCACATTGTGTAGTCTAGTGGTCGCCGATTCTTCTATTTACTTGCTTGCCATTTGCTGAATACAGCATGGAGCTAAAGTAGTGCTTCCTCTATCGCCTTTCACTCTTTCTCAATAGTCTGCTAACTCAATATCTCCAGTTACTGATCATTTCTAAAGACTTTCAAGAAATTGTTAAGCACTAAGTTGAATTCTCTTTTCTAAGAAAAGCCTGAATAATAGGGATGCTATCACGGTCTCCTAGAAAATACCAGGTCTGAACATGACGTCAATACTGTATTGTTGAAGCACTAAGATTGTGACGTTTCTGTAATAGCACTACCTGTTTGACGTAATAATGTTTTATTTTTTCCATGTTCAGGCCTGGTAGTATCTAGAAGGCCGTGATTCTATGCATTGAATTCATATTGCACAAACTTTGCCTTGCATTGTTAGTCATGAGACATATATTGTTGATCCTTGCATAGTGTTGGTGCATTGCGTGTTGACACTATTGTTGACACCTATTGTTGCAAAAACTTTATTGACATTGTTGGTCATGATACATACATCGTTGGTCTTTGCACAGTGTTAGTGATTTGCGTGTTGATATGATTGTTGATACTAATTGTTGCAAAAACGTTTTCTTGCATTGTTGTTCATGAGATATTTCTCATTAATATGCCCTGCTATAATTTTGATATCGATTGAGGTAGTCAGTGACCTTTCTCTGGCTTTGAAGGTCATGTATGCAATATTTCATCAAGATCGGAATAAAACTGTAGATGTGTGTAAAAAACAAACAATCAAACCCACAATCAAACCAACATTCTTCTTCTATCTTCTTCTTCTTTCTGTCAAAAGCAGGATGTTTGTTTGTTAGTAAGTTTGTGGGTAGGTTTGTTTGTTTTTTATACAAATCTACAGTTTTATTTCGATCATGATGAAATATTGCATACATAACCTTCAAAGCATGAGGAAGGTCTCTGACTTAAATGAAAAAATAATAGTTATTGGTAAAGAATCGATATTCATGGTTATAGCAGGGCATATTAATGAAAACATCTCATGACCAACGTTTTTGCAACAATAATTATGAACAATGGTATCAGCACGCAATTCACAAACACTATGCAAGGACCAACAATATACAGGGTGTTTTGAAATGAGTACAGATTTTTTTGGGAGATGATAGAAGAGGTCCTTAGAAGTATTTTTTTTTCATATGAACATAGGGGCCCCGCAGCTTCGTTTACTTACAATACTGCATTGAACAATCAAATGACACTGGAACGCCGTGTGCATTGGTAGGACCTCTTCTATTATCTCCCAAAAAATCTGTACTCAATTCAAAAACACCCTGTATATCTCTTGACCAACAATGCAAGGCAAAGTTTGTGCAATATAGAATTCAATGCATAGAATTCCCATTATTCAGTGGTCTCTTAGAATAGAGAATTCATAATACCTAACTATTTCTTGAAATTCTTTATAAACGATCAGTAACTGGAGATAATTAGTGAAAGACGATAGTGGAAGCACTCCTTTAGCTCCTTGCTGGATTGAGCAAATAGTAAGCAAGTAAATAGAAGAATCGGCGACCGCTAGACAACACAAAATGATGAAGCCAATTTTTGCTTCAAGACATCGAAAGAAAAAAGAAAATTGCAACAACTTCAAAAAGGCATCCTTGGAGGGGTTCATCCATTGCGAGCCTTTAAAAAAATTTTTTCGGTAAATCAAGTCCCGTATATCATCTAGAATAGACTTTTTCAGTGAAGTGGTAAATTCCTGTCTTTCAGATTTTTCTTAGAACGGATAATCCCTTCGCTCTATATTGTAGAGATTGTGTTATTATTTAACCAATTTGGAGAATTAATTTGGCTCTTTGATGTTATTCTGTTTACCTACAAGCGTAATTATCTCGGGCAATGCCTGGTCCTCTGCTAGTCTATATATATAAAAAAGGATGTTTGTGGGTTTGTAGATGGGCTTGTTTGTTTTTAATACAAATCTACACTTTTACACCGATCTTGATGAAATTTTGCATAATTGACCTTCAAAGCAAGAGAAAAAAAAGTATCTACCTCAGATTTCGAAAAAATAATAATTATTGATAAATAATTGATATTCATGGTTATGGCAGGGCATAATAATGAGAAATATCTCATGACCAACAATTCAAGACAAAGTTTTTGCAACAATAATTAACAACAATGGTATCAACACGCAATAACAAACACTCTGCACGGACTAAAAATATATATCTCATGACAAAAAATGCAAATAAAAGTTTGTGCAATAATAGGTACCAACAATGGTGTCACACGCATTGCACCAACTCTATGCAAAGTGTCAACAATATATGTCTCATGTCCAACAATGCAAGGCAAAGCTTGTCCAATATAGAATTTAAATGCTTAGAATTCCTATTATTGAGGATTTTTTTAGAAAGGAGAATACTTAGTACGCGTTGATGATATCCTAATTATTTTTGATTCC
>JAHWFO010058596.1:0-12913 GCA_023313115.1 Rhysida immarginata
GTAGAAGCAGACTGAGCAAGCTACAGTCGTTCCAGAATGTTACCCTGAGGACCATTGCCCAGCTTGGCAGAAGGACTGAAAAACCAATCCATCCATTCAGATTTAAACATGGTCCACATCGGAAAGTTTATACAGGACCTCTTTTTGATTATGGTGTAGAACAGGGCCGTCCAAGATTTCTGGCCGCGTGCAGCGCCCGTGCACGCGGGTAATCTTCCTTCCCCCCCTATTGCACATTACGTTGATCAGTTCCTTAAAGTCGACGTGTGCAGCTTTTAGTAAAGTTAGCTTCTCTGCATAGCGCAAATACACTCCTTATTCTTTAACATGGAGTACAAATATAGAATTGCGATTGTAAATATAATTATTATTAAAAGCAAGCAAAAAGGACCTAGAAATTATTGTGCTCTTTCTAGTGATACCAATTAATTTAATGGGCATAAAATAGTTTTTTTTTTAAATGGTTCCCTTTGGTACGAAAAAACACAGGGAACCGATTTAATGGAATACTATTTAACGCACATGGTTTTAATTGGTACCATTAGAAAGAGCAGAATAAATTTCTAGGTCCATTTTGCTTGTTTTATCATTTCAATAATAATTACATTTACAATCGCAATTCTATTTTTGTACTCCATGTTAAAAAATAGGGAGTGTATTTGCGCTATGCAGAGGAGCAAACCTCTAAAAGCTTTACTAAAAGCTGAGTACGAGTTGCTAATTTTGAATTCGACACTGTAAAAAAAAACAAAAAAAAACGAGGCAGTTTACCATTTTATTTCCTTCGTTAAGTTTCTACCCATGACAAACCTAAACTCTTGGGCAGAGCACTTAACTGGCATCTTGCATTTTCACAAGTGTGTTAACTGGTTTAATCATTCCCAAAGGGGTGTAACTCCTTGTTCAAGACCGACAACTTACAAAATCAGTGCAATCACTACTGAACTGGGTGCCCCTTGCGCCCATATGATACTCCACTTAACAAATTAACGCACAGAAAGCGTCGATTCTTTTTTTATTTAGTCCCCAGAGGAGAAACACTGTAACCTCTACTATGGCAAGTACTCACAGTACCGTATTCCTACAAGCTAATCCCTGTACCATTGACGCAAATTGACTTCATCAAACTCGATGAATTAGGCCCATGAGTACCAATCAAAGCCCGCTAAACTACCAAACACTATCAGCATCCTTAGCCCTAGCTTCAACCACCCAATAATGCAATATATGTCCCTTTACTCCATAAACCTGTCACACATGTGCAATATGCTCAGCTTTACAATCACAAAATAAAAGTGCAATTAGCATTTCTACTACTGAGCATTAATTGCTCTTGAACATACTTTTAGCATTTTGCTAAATTTACAGTATCAATTACACCCCTTCACCCTGGACTATATTTTAACCAGTCTATTCAGAATCATATCGCTGTTCACTCAATAGGGTGTAACAGATCACAATTAGCTATCAGTATGTAACTAAATTCATTTCCAATGCCATAGAATCCAAATAATGCACAACAAAACATCCAATTTTACAATCCAGACTGCATACGAGCAAAAGCTCCAGAAAATTCACTGATTAATCTGATAATTCCAATTTCCAGCACTGATCCCTTGAATAAATCAAACTAGTTGTCTCACCGTATCGGAAATCCACATATCCACATTGAAGGCAGGCAAATTATTGGCCTGATTTGAACACCAAAATAGGGTTGAAAACAACGGCAAGAAGGCGTCGATGCACACTTGCCCAATGCAAGAATGTCTTCTCAAATATAGTTCATCTTAGTAGCGTCTATGGGGAACAACTCTGAGTGGACCATCAAGCACTAAAAAGTTTCAAGTTGAACGTTCAAAGCATTCACCGACTTTTTCTGGCTTTATATATATGTCCAAATCAATCTATCACCAGTCCCTTTCTCCTGCACACATTCATATGTGTCACGTGGATTTCGCGAGAAGAAGAGCTCTTCGAAACCCAAAGGAGAGGATGACGCGGCCAGAAGACGTAAGATTTGGAGAGCCACTCCGAAAGCGGAAGTGAATGCAAGATTAAGACGAGACAGAAGGTGTCATGGCAGCATGAAAGGAGGTCAGAAGGAGCAGTGAACGATAGCAAATTATCGGGAAAATCGATGCTCAAAGGCGAGGATAAAGGACGAGTGAGATCTTCCCAAACACGGGGAAAGACTACGAAAACTTCAGCCGCGGAGAGACGTCGGACTCATCGGCAGCAACGGCCGGCGAGAGGAGCAATTTTCGCCGTCAGAACGATAATGACGTAATAAAGCATCACATTAACTTTCTTGACAAAGACGGGCCATGGCAGAGCTTGTTGGCACAAGCAATTGGACGAATTATTCTCGACAGCAAAGGGGAGACAACGGAGTCAACCCGTGAGTAGAGGCCGAGGGATTCCAGCAGCGGAGTTTTCAGCTGGAGCGGAGCGGCAGCCACGTGCGGACGAAAACGAGCGGACGCAAGGAATCATATTAATTCACGGTAGGACATTGAATTACGTAAACACCTTTGCTACCTTGAGTGGGATAGCGTGGCATAGTATTACAATAATAGACATTCGTATACAACCGGGTGTGGAAAAACTTTTTCGTACGGCTTTTCAGCACGACGCCATCGCACTGCTACAAAGTGCCAACGTTATTGGCATATATCCGGAATCGCTCAGCGGCTACGTGCTTATCGGCTTGGGAGGAGTATTTCCTCGCAGTGAATTGTCTTCCCCATTGTTTTAACGAGTGCCATCCAATTGTTCTAGGAGGGTCTCTTTCAACTGTCAATTAATACTTCGTGACAAGTGATTTTAAAAGAAGGTGTCGACGTTGATGCAGCGACAAGGAGTAGCAGCTTATTATCTTCACGTGTAAGCTTCGGCTCATCGAGCGTCTACGGTAGCTTCGCAACGAGTTTCGAGATTCGGAGGGCATCGTAGCGTCACGTCGCGTCGTGCGCCAACGTCCATATCATTAGGGATTCGACCATAAAGTTTTTGCATGGACTTAGCATCGGCCGGCTAATGAACTATAACCACAATCGTCGGTTATTTCGTCGGCCATGTTCGTCGATTATTTGGACTTCCAGAGCTGCACGTATCCGTACCACGCCGTTTGGACTTAAACAATAGTTTTCGCCAGGAGCGCGCATTGCCACTGAGTTAACTCGCCTCAGTGCGCGCGGCTCCCCTCCATCCCTTAGTTTTCAACAATCTATTTTTTTCTTCACCAGCGGCGATTGGAGCAGTCCATTTCTTTCCCGAACTTTTTTATGCTATTGCCGGACTGAATCTCATACGTGTCAAATTTGGGTGTGGTCTATATTTATGTGCTACGTCAGGGCAACGTCTGATTTGTTATTAATTTAAAATCTACCTACCTGACAATTCATCGGAGGACGATTATATTTTTTGTTTTATTATTCCACTGCCAACTAAATTTTGAGAACTTTTCACTCAAGAACTTAATCGAAGCGCCACAGCTCGGCAATTCGACGTACCAATAACTTTAATTTTATTCTATTTCCAATTGAATAAAATATTTCTTTTTATTATTTATCGTTTCGCTTCTTTGTCTCATTCACTCTGCTTAATCCACGTGACAATATGCCTTTTTTATTTTTTTTACAGCTCGAGCATTTTCACTTATATTTTTAAACAAAGCGCACTCACGAACGTGAGCAGACAACAAATTACTATTTACAACAATAATACTATTGTACAGCAGGAATAAATCAATTAAATGCTTAAGACATTACTTAACAATACGAAAAATACCAACACTATTATCAATAATTAATATAAACTTAGCTAATCACATTTTATTGAAAAACTTACAAATAAGAAAAACACACGACGTAACATGCCACAAGTATTATAGAAATTTGGACAATCTAAACTATCAAGAATTTGGTAGGATAGAGGATGTCAATTTCTTGCTGGATCATATTAACAACTTAGTGAAGAATGCGGCAGAGAGTGCGGGCCTTGTAATCAGTAACACAAAGGTTGCTGTAAAAAGACGCAAATTATGGTGGAATTCACATCTTCTCAACAAATGGAAAAGCAAAAAGGAGGAGTCCCGAATTTATCAGGGTAGGCACGGCAGTGCCAACCCTATAATATGTTTAACCGAGGTCTAGTGGGAATTTTTTCCACCGAAAAGTACCATTTTCACGGAAACGCCTAAACTTTGGGGAAAACGACCAAGGGAGCTTGTTCCTATAGGTGATCAAAATAATTTGAAGAATTTTTATGCAATTTGGGTATACTGTAGGATTACTGTAGCAAAAAGAATTTTTTTGGACACTGTAAGGTCGGTCTCAGGTTCTGTGTATTGCAGATAGAAACAAAGTAAATACGTTATCTGGGGTAGTTTTGCATGAGGATTACTATGAAAAAAGTAGATTTCCAATAAGTAGCTTTGCAGTGGTTTCCGAGATAATTGGACCCTAATTTGCATAGATATGAAATCCTGTCACATCCGGGAGATTGGTCAGAAAGAGTTCGAGTAACTTGTATTTCAATCTACATATAATATTCTGTAAAATTGCCAACTTTCGTCTTAGTCTGACTTATTCTGCACTTTCAAGATCAATTTAAATTTTGGTCACTTTCTGAGAAATTGTACGGAGAGAAATGCTTTGGATGCAGCAACAATAAAGAGAGTTGATGAGTGCTTGTTTGTTGAAGCAACAGTACAATTTTTTTATGTTACTACACCATGATCTGTAAATTAAGGTGGTCGTTGAACTAGGCAAAAAACCAGGGTTAATGACTTTTTCTGCCACTGGTAGTATCCAGTCTAATAGGGCCGTAATTTTAATCGTATTCCTATGGTCAGCAAGTAAGATTTATTTATATAGCCTTACCCAGAATAGATGAAGGGGTAGAGAAGCAAGGAGATATATTTTTCTCTACCCTTTCATCTATTCTCGGCCTTACTTATTGACCATGGTTTACATTGATTGCTAATAAACGCTGGTTTTAAACAATGCGAATGGCTGCTAATCCGACCCGATGCGACGGTTCGCCCTCTATAGTGAACATTTTCATTAATCTGATACAACAATGGTGGGATGGGATAGATCAACGACCACCTTAATTTACAGATCATGTACTACACTATCAAATTGTCACCATTACAATTCACTCATCAATATATGGATGCCCATGCAGCATTATCTGAAGTTGCTGATCATAATCTGCTTACTGAAAAAATAAAGGTCTGGAAATAGCGATATGGTAGCGGTTTTTAATTGTTCAACGCGTTTCGAGGAAATCTCATCATCAGGAACTATGATCACTACAAAACTAGCGTGGGTTACAGCATTTTGTTATATAGCCACTTTCCACCAATCACTGGAGACGTGTCACCATTAGTGACTAATCCACCCATGATTGGTGGAATTACAACAGACGTGGCCTCCATTGAAGGTTATTCAAAAAATCTTATAAGGGATAAAGATGAAAATATTCATAATAGTAGTATTATACAAATGAGATTTCCTCGAAACGCGTTGAACAATTAAAAACCGCTACCATATCGCTATTTCCAGACCTTTATTTTTTCAGTAATTTACGCAGCGATATAGACCATCATGCAACCTTTATAATCTGCTTGTTGATTGGTCGAGAAATTACGTCACTCGCTCTGTCAACGAGACCAACGAGGTCTGGAAGCGGAGAAGTCACCTGGCCATTAGGGTGCTAGCAACAATCAAACTTTAATTGTCTCCATCTTGGACGTTAACAATAGTGTTTTTTCTTTTGTTGGAAACAATGAAGGTTGGATTGTTGGATTGTTGAAGGTGTATCAAAATTATTATAATTCTTTCCAATAATCCGATTTCACATTTACTAGCAGACCACAGTTATAAATTTCACTCACTAGATGTCGCGAGAAGCGCTGTTTCATAACCTGGAGAATTTTCATTTTTATCCTCTTTAGTTAATTTTAGCCATATGAGTTATGGGTTATTCGGATAGTCTCATAAATAGTTAATGAATCTCATAGGAAAAGTTTCCACTAACTGACTCCGATGAAAAACATTTTGTATTCCTAACTGGTTATTTTTAATGTTAATCAATTTCAGAGGAGCCCAAATAGAATGTTGTGCCTCCCCAAGAAGAGGTATGCTCAGAGACATTTGTAAAAAGAAACCTGGCAATAGCTCAAAAATATGTAATACTTTTTCAGATATGGATAAAGACTATTACTTTATCCGTGTTTTCGGATTCGAAAATGTGCTATTATTGACTCAGAGGGCGCTGCGTTAGTTTTGGTTTGAATGTTTTGGTTTCGCTTTTCAAGTCACATGTGTAGCAACCATCGAATCGACGGCGTGGATGAAATCAGACTTAACCGTATTTCTTAACTCTCAATGGATTCAAGTGTACTTTGCTTTGCCGTGAAAATCTCCCCGACAATTTTGGCATAATTCATCGTCACAGTATCGATCGCGGGACGACATTCAATGCATGAAAAGGAATGCTAGTAAATGGATATGACAGATACAGGCATCGAGGTAAATTTTGCACTTTCGTATCGCCGATAATTGTTTCTGTCCTATCCATCTTCGAGCAGAGAATTTCCTTTCGTGTATTGAATGTCATCCCGCGTTCGATACGTGACGCTAAATTATGCCGAAATTGCCAGGGAGAAAAAAAATGTGTCGTTTTTTAATATTATTGTGTATCAGGGATAAGGAAGGAAAGGAAAGAAGTGAAGGGGGGACGTTTGGGTTTAGTCATAGCCGACGAGAAAGACAGGCCGGGGTACTGAAAAGTCACATGACCAAAGTAGATCGAGTAACAATACAATCTTCATTGTTTCTAACAAAGGAAAAACCACTGATTGTAGAAATTCACGATGGAAACAATGAAGGTTGAATTGTTACTCGATCTACCTTGGTCATGTGACTCTTTAGCACCCCGGCTTGTCTTTTTCGTAGGCTACGGGTTTAGTCGTAGCCCACGAGAAAGACAGGCCCTGACGCGGAATAGTCACCTGATCATCTTAGTCCGAATAACAATGTAACCTTCATTGTTTCCATCTTGGATTTTAACAATCAGCAATTTTTCATTTGTTGGAAACAATGAAGATTAGATTGTTGCTTGGACTAAGATGGTCAGGTGACTTCTGCGCCAGGGCCTGTCTTTCACGTGGGCTACGGGGTTTAGTAGTATGACATAACAATCCGTTAATGCACGTTGACGTCACGTACGAATAGTCTTTGCAGATGTGCTAACATTGAACCAGATGGCGTGACGATCGAAGTTTAAATGGGAAACTGAGGGTTTGAATGCAAGTGAATGGTAAGCTGAATTCTACACGAAATTCTCATTACATACGCAGGGAAGAATTACAATGGGAAGCGAAGCTCGGGGGATTTAGTGAAATCGGATGTAATTAGCGATCCAAGCGGCCAGGCCGCTTCGACTTTAATCGAAACTGAGCCTTAGATGAAAAATACAGTTTTAAATAAGTGACTGCATACTAAATAAATTATTAGGTGAACATAAAATTCCAAGATTGGAGCAGTTATTTTCTACTCTCTCTAATCTAGCCTTCTTTAGATAAAATTGTATTTGTATCTAATTTCCTACAAGGTGATTGGTTTTCTTCAAAGAGCCGTTTCTGCGCGGCGCATTCATGGCAGTTGTTCTTCTATTCAACGAATGTTATTAGCGAATCCAGCAACTAAGTGCCCGATTTTATTTTTTTCTCCGACAAGTCAAGACAGGCGGTGCCAGATTGTACTGCATTGACACGTTACAACTCAGAACAGAACAAGAACACATTAGGAACATGAAGAGATACGTACGCCCAACGTTAAATGAACGGAATAAAATAGTATTTACGAGAGGGTGGTCAAAAGAACAGCACGGGTGGGGAGGGGGATAGGAGAAGCCTGTGGAGCAGCACCATGAAGGCCGGAGGGAGGGTTTATCAACAGCGGAAGTTCCCTTCCTTAGCGGCCTGGCCGTTGGAGACCAGTGGCGCTGTTTCGATTTCACTTGAATAGCATTGGAACTGTTACGACCTGCGCTTCCCGTTCTTCCTCTTCCCTGACATACGTTTGAATGGTAAAATGAGGAAATGCCAGATCTCCTTACTGTAACGGTCTCTGGGTATGCTGAAGGGATGTGATAAAATGAAATTAATTAGCTTATAAAGCATTAGTTTATCTGCCTATCCGGGTGGTCCAAGTAGGTGTCGGAAGTTAACTTGGAGTTAACCAGCAAAAGCTGTGGGCCAAGTTCATGTTGCCTCGTTAGAGGTGTTTAAGTTTTTTATATTGGGTGTAGCATTACGCCACCTGAAGATCTTTCTAGATCTTAAAGCCGTGGAGGCAATACCATCTGCCTCACCACTTCAAAAGCGGGTAGGTGTCGGAGGTTGACTCATGGCCTGGTAATGAATTAGTTTATTATTAGGCTGTGTTTAACTAAAGAAAACAATTGTTAATAATTTACCCTTTATAGAATGTTTAAATTATGTAATATTATATCCAATCTGATTGATATCAATGCAATGAATTATAACCATTTCAAAAAAATTGTTATAGAAAATATTTCACTCATTCTGTAATTCTTAATTTTTTTTCATATTAATATTTTCATTTTTTTATAATCTATAATTTTATTTTACTTTAATTTCTGTCTTTCAATGTAATTGGTCAGTTGTAAGCTGTTACTGGACAATCAGCCTGTTGCTTACAATTTTAATTAAATAAAATAAATAAATAAAACTTCTGACCAGCAAAAGCTGTCGGCCAAGTTCATATTCCCTTTTTGCGTTGGGTTTATGCTACCTGAAGATCTTTTAAGATTATAAAACCATGGGGGCAATACCATCAATACTCTCAGAACAATACTCTCTTGTTATCACACAAATACAGCACTGCTAGAGCAACGGTTTCTCCATCCATGGATAATGGATATTGATGGCATATCAATAGTTTTCTGCTCTTAGAGCAATAGAGCTATGGGCTCTTTTACAGTTTATATTTTCATGACACCCTATTAAAATCAGTGTATATTTTCTGTTCTATTCTAATTTAAATAAAAATTAGTATAAATTTGTTACTGGATGATTCAAATATGCATTAAAATTCGCGAAGAAATAGCGGCATCGCTAAACAAGATATCTTGTTTATTTCAGGAGCATGGCCAGTGCTGATTTACTTAGGGCAGATTAGTCCTAAATAATTGAATATTACAAAATCCAAGAATTTTTGAAGCTAAGGCAGATAGCATTGCCTCAACGAATTTCCAAAATCTCTAAAGATCTTCAGGTGGCGTAATGTTAAACCCAGCCTAAAAACCGTAAACACCTCTAACGAGGCAAATTAACTTCCTACTTTTGAAGTAGATGGGCAGATGGTATTGCCTCCACAGAATTAAGATCTAAAAAGATCTTACAGGTGGCATTATGCTACACCCAACGTAAAAACTTGAAAAACACCTCTAACGAGGCAACATGAACTTGGCCCACAGCTTTCGCTGGTCGGAAGCGAACTCCCGACACCTACCCGCTTTGGCCACCCGGGTAGGCAAGTAAACTAATGCTTTAGAAAAGAATTTATGAAAAGAATTACAAATAATTTTGATACACCTTCAACAATCCCACCTTCATTGTTTCCAACAAACGAAAAACCCCTGATTGTTAACATCCAAGATGGAGACAATGAAAGTTGGATTGTTGCTAGCACCCCGAAGGTTAACATCCAGACCTTTTATCTCGTTGGCCTCGTCGACAGAGAGAGTGAGTAATTTCTCGACCAATCAACAAGCAGATTATGGTCAGCAACTTGCGATATTGCTGCATGGGCATCCATATATTGTTGACAGAACAATAGTTGAAATAGTCTTCTTCCGATATTGGTGCTGCATCAATATTTAGTTGAAGCTACATAAAAAACTACATATTAGTGAATTGTAATGATAAACAATTTGATAATTTAGTAAGATAAAAGTTTATTCATGATGCATCAAATTGTATTGTTGCTTCAACAAACAAGCGCTCATCAACTCCCTTATTGTTGCTACATCCAAAGCATTTTTCTCCGTGTACGTAAAAAGGAAAGGACTAGTTTATAAAAAATGCCCTAAAAAGGCAATGAAAAAAGTTTGTAATAAAGTACCCAAGCATGGAAAAGGGGAAGAAGACAAGCAGCGCTACCTGGCAAAAGTTTGTTCTGTTCTGTACTGTTTTTTCATATTGTCGACCCCCATTTTAAACTCCTTGAATCTGTACAATAAAACGTCATATTATTTTGTGCTCAGCTTATTTCAGTGAAATACTTGCATACATCAAAAATCAATTTCAATGTTCTTAAAAAAGCAATCATGCATGCAATGCTATGCAAAACTACTGTAATGCATACACAATTTTGAACACAGCCAAGTGTCATTTACTGTACAAGCGCTAAGAGATAGGTAGAAAGTGAAGGGACACTCTCAGTCAGTTTAGCAGCATAGTATATCGAAACAATGTCAGAAAAATGCGTTTAATTTGAAAGCAAACTTTTGCATACTGGGTAGTGGGTACGCTAGTTTTGTTTTGTGAACCAGTACTTTAACTTGAAGGATTAGCTACTGTATGCCTTCAACAAATTTTAGCTTACAAAAACAATTTAGACTACATTAAGTATACATGTTAGAAAGCAAAGTTAATTTTCTAACATGATGGTCCATCAAAAGCGCCTGGGATCATTTTTTTTTTTTTATATAAATTGCAATTTTGTAAGCTAAAAATTAATTTCTGGCATGCTGTAGTGAAATGTTCAACTTAAAACTCATATGAATTCGCAAAAGTAGTAGTGTTGTGAGGAAAATAATTCTTTATATTATTCATTGTGAATTGTAAGCACACAAATATACCAAACTAGCTTAATAAGCATCTTGAGGCATTAACTTTAGTGGATTCTCAAGCTTTAGGGAATGTGCGGCATAACGGCAGTGTGTCCTATGTATTGACACTGTTGTAAGCTGAGCACAAAATAACATGACGTTTTATTGTACAGGTTCAAGGGGTTTAAAATGGGAGTCGACAATATGAAAAACCAGTACAGAACAGAAACTTTTGCCAGGTAGAGTGCTGCTTGTCTCCCCCTTTTCCATGCTTGGGTACTTTTATTATAAACTTTTTTCATTGCCTTTTAGGGCATTTTTTATAAACTAGTATAATGATGAATGACCCTGAATCATTCCAGTTATACAAACAATAGAATACTACGTTTAAAAAAAGTATTAGAGAAGCCAAAAGATTGGCTGTAAATCAGCACATCAATTCGAATCGTATTTGGCATTTGATCAGACTTAATTGCTACAGTGAGAAACCAAGCCTGCCGCAAGAGAAGCGTAACATCTATCTAGACTGGGTTAATAACCCTACTACTAACCTTCCTCAACTAGATAAGATTGTAGAATCTGTAACTAACAAGGGAATCCTTCGAACATATATGTCACACATTTCCACCAAATTGAAAAATGTTACTCAATTGAAGCTACAATAGATGCTTGCAAAATAAGAGTGCGAAATTTTGTTTCTTTCAAAATAAACCACGAAAACAAAAAAATTTGAGCACACAGTCATACAAGGACTGCATTGTTAAAGCGATGTATTAATGCGCTTAACGGAACTTCTTTCTTCCACTACTCACAGCACGAATCCACTTCATATGAAATAGACAGCAGTAGACAGCAATTGAATGGCTTCTCAAGTTTCTAAACAAACTTAGTTTTTAAAAATAGATTATTACAATTAGCTAATTGCCTTCCAGTACAAAATGTCTAGAGAATTAATAACCATTTCCTTAATTTATTATTTCATTTTATTAAGTAATTCGGTAATCAAACACGGGGCTGGCTTCATGTGCAATGTCGAGTAATACGTTGCGTTGGTGAGGTATATATCGCGGTGCTTTATAATTTTAAATAAAAACTAGCAGACCCGGCAATGCTTCGCTATTGTTATGTGTGTTGCGCCATCTTTTGGCTCTTCTACAGGGAGCATACTCCAAGACATTAAATTAAGATATTTTTTTTCGTAAGCTTATATGTTGCCGCAAGCTAATCTCAACTTACCTGTGAAAACACCATGAAAATTCGGCAAGTAGTTTTGGATTTTAGCGTGTTCAAACAGAGAACAAAGTTTTTAAAAATGTTCTTGTTGTATTCTGTTTCACTCCTCTATAATCACCGGCCCTTTAGCTGAGTGAATTTGACGCAGGGCCGTAGATGAAAGGTGAAGAATAATGTTCACTTATTTTGTATATTCACATTCAGAAATTGCAAAATTTCATCAACAAAGAGTCCGAGCAACGCCGAGTGTATCAGCTACTTCATAACAAATCGAAAAATAGTCATGGATACTTTAAATAAATTTTAAATCAAATAACAAAATCGATATTTTATGACCAATGTACAAACTAAGCTTTCAACATGCCAGTTTGTATGTTAATGTATGAAAACCAAAAAAAATAATCCGGAAAAAAATCTGGAAAACATGAAATACCGGAAAATTGGATCAAGACAATTAAGAAATGAACCAAACAGACATTTGATCTCGTCAATTGCCATCACCGTACCAAATATCATTATTCTAGACCTATTTTTACTCGCGAAATAGTGCATTGGAGTTAGACGGCAAAAATATAAAACTGGGGGCCAATCTTCGGACTCTCCTGGCGCGGAAATTTCCCCGAGAACCTTCCCTCCGAATTTCTTTGCTTTATCTTTATACCCCGCGAAATTGCATCAAAAAATCAGAAATGTTTGTGAAACACCCCCGAAAAATCGATTTTTATCAGTTTTCGCACCCTTCGAATATCGAAAATCGGGGAAACTAATTTTTTTGGAACGGTAGTTAGAAAGCTTCCTGCAAAATTTCGAA
>JAHWFO010058634.1:0-31418 GCA_023313115.1 Rhysida immarginata
TACTTGGTTGTCTTTAAGATACTTAGTGACAAGCATGGCTGTTCAGGTGTCTGCGATAGCCCAATTCATGGTTTCTTAATTGAAGAGGTTATGACATTCCTAACTGTTCCAATGCTATCGGTGCGAACCAGAAGATGTACCGGAAGTAGATGGCGAACGAGCAGTCTATGATCCATTTATTAAATTTTTATGAATCATTTATTAAGTACCGAAAGGTGCTTTATGCTATCAGTGTGGGGAAACGTGTCTGTCTGTCTGTAACTCAAACTCCTCCGAGGCTATGAAAGATTTTCAAAATCTGTTTTCGCTAGTCGATGAATATGGTTCATGGCACGAACCAGTTACAAATATTATCTAAATCGGTTCATTGGCATGCACAAATGGTACCCCTATTTTCCCGCCTAGCAATTTTCAATGGAAAGATACATTGAGTAATATATCAAACAAATCGTAATGACGAGATAGAAGCAGATATAAATAACTATTTCCGCCAATTAATAAATATGGTTCCGGGAATGAACCATTTTGAAAATGGTTGAAATCGAAACAATGACACGTGCTCTAATAGTAGTATGACACCCTCAAAATTTTTCAGTGCTAAAATATGGCATGTAATATATCAAACTGCTTGGAATGATGTGTCATGAATGAATATTACGTAAAATTAATGATAGTCCAAATTGGTTTCAAGGAACCTAGTTTAGTGGAACCATTATGGTTCATTGGCACTTTCAATGCTAAAATATGGCATGTAAAATATCAAACGACTTGGAATGATGGATCATGAATGAATATAACGTAATACTAATGATAGTTGAAATTATTTCAAAGGTACGTGGTTTAATGGTATCATTATGGTCCATTAGAAACTTTCAATGTTAACATAGGGCGGTTTAAAAATATAGTTCCGCGAATAGTATTGTTTAACCTTTCGATACTTGGTTATGTCATTCCTTAATGGTTTATTTAAAATAAAAAGCTTAAAATGTATAACTAACTGTGCCTTAAAATAAACATCGATAACTTATGCTTTATATGTTGAATTCTATTGTATATCTGATTATTTAAAGCATACTTCGATGTTTCGCCATCCGGTGGACAAAACAGTAGCGGGATCGCGTTTAAACGGGAGTGTCATAAGTTATGACTCATAACCTCTTCAAATAAGAAACCATGGCCCAATTAGTAGAGGTGCCGACCATGACAATCGAGGTTCCTGGTTCGAATCCAAGTCGCAGAATTTTTCCATCCATTTTTCTAATGAATATCATTTACCTGATGCTTGCAGTTTGCTCCCCTTTAATTTCTTTATTTCCTAACAGTTTATCAATTGTTGGAATTGCAGTGTACACAGACACAAACGATCAATTATATTCATCGCCATCCAAGAAGAGAATTTTGGAATTGTTGAATTTTTAGATAAACAAATGAATTTTTAAAAGTCAGGTCACATAAATTTACAGCCATAGCCAGGGCTGAAAAAACGTCAGATCAAACTATTGTATCATTTTCATTCTATTTCCTCCCACTTTCGTAGCCATACACATTATTCCACACATTGTTTCTCCAGCACTATAGTAAACTTGCTCAGCTATACAAAACATTCCAACACGAACCGGGGAGAACTGTTAGAGGGCCATCAATTAGGAACATTTAAAAAATTTTTTTTCGGTTTTTCTATATGAATTTTTACTGTTTTAATGTGTTAATTTTTACTGTATATTCCCATTCACATATTGCAAACTTTCATCAAAAAAGAGAGCCCGAGCAACACCGGGTATATCAGCTAGTTAAATATAAAATCGCCATCAGTTTAATCCACAATCTAAACTTATCTTAGAAACAATCTTCCTATTAACTTAATGCTGCTATACAGGGTGAATACAAGAGTCTGAACCCCCTTTTTATTTTTTGAACGGAAGAAGATATGTCAATTTTGATGAATCCAATGAATAGGAAGCTGTGGGTGGCCTATCCCATGGTGCACTTTTCATCATCCCAAATATGCAAATTAGGACACATTCAAAATTTATCTCAAAAATCGTAAGGGAAAAAAACCCAATTGCAAACTTGTTCAGCATAAAAAAACAAACAAAACAAAAAAAAATCATCCAAATCGGACCAACCAATCACCCACAATCCGGAAATGGTCAACATGATCTTCTGCTTCGGAGAGGCAAAGAGAAACCTACATGCTGCAGTTAGGTTGTATCGAGGCAGATACCCTAACGAACGCCATCCATCTCGTCAAACAATGCGTCACATTATTCAAAGATTCGAGGCTACAGGGAATGTTAATGCAGAACGAGGACGACCAAGGGCACAACGCGACGAGGATATAACAACACTAGTTCTGGCTGCAGTTGCTGCAAATCCCCACACAAGCAGCAGAGCAATTGCTGCAGATGTTGGGTGCCATCAGAGAACTGTTCTCAACATTCTACACGCACATCATTTTCACCCATACCATATTCATTGTCACCAGGAGTTACTGCCATTGAATTATGTTACTAAACAGGTGGTGGCCTTACAGTATAACAGAGGGACATCAGGAGTTCCAACTAGTTTCGCCATTTATTCCCGGCTTTGTCAAGGATGAACCATATGAATTATGTTGCTAGGGCCGCCTTCTGCAACTGGGTGGATGACAATCCAAACTTCATTCATGAGGTGTTGTGGACAGATGAAGCCCAGTTCACCAGGGATGGAGTTATCAACAGGCACAGCCATCATCATTGGGCAGACGAAAACCCACGATGTCTGCGAGAAGCAACTGATCAAGTGAACTGGAGAATCAATGTGTGGTGTGGATTGTACAGGTTGAGTCAGTCAATTTCTGACCATTTCACTCGAATGACGTGCATTAGGGATAAACAATTGAAAGAATATGAGCGCCATATCGAATTTCTAAATAGTTGGAGTTTGTATTGTTGCAACGGCGCTGCATGAAAATCGTATTGTTGAAAAATGGCGCCCGCTTTATCAACAGAGCAGAAATGCAAGGTTGTTGAATGGTATTTCGAGACAAAATCACCTGTAACCGTGCAAAGAAAGTTCCAGAAGGAGTATAAGTGTCGAGACACACCAGACAGGCAGGCAATCATGGATTTTGTCAAGAAATTTCGTGCCACTCGATGTGTTAAAGGCAAGAAAAAAGGCGGGAGCGAAGCTCATGTTTGAACGGCCGAAGTTGTCAAAAATGTTCTCACAAGGTTGGTTGATTCCCCTACCAAAAAATCTGTTCGCCGCCTATCCATTGAAAAAGGGCTGTCGTATACCACTACGTGGCAAATGTTGAGAAAGGATTTACACCTGTTCCCGTATAAGATCCATGTTTATCAGGAGATAACAGACACTGGAAGACAGAAGCGACAACAATTTACGATGGAGTTTGGAGCAGAAATGGAAGCCAATCAGGACACTGTGGACAACCTGTGGGTGTCAGATGTGGCCTTCTTCCATCTGTCAGGTGACGTTAATAAACACAACGTTCGTTTTTGGGGTTCCTGGCGCCCTCATGAGATCCATAAGTTACCTCTTCATCAACGAAAGGTTATGGCTTGGTGCGCGATTTCCAGAAGAGGCATCATTGGTCCGTTCTTTTTTGAGGGCACCGTAACGTCACAGGCTTACCTTAACATGTTGGAAACCTTCTTCATACCCGAGCTGCGAAGGAGACGTATACCGCTTCGACATCAATGGTTTCAATAGGATGGGGCTAGGCCTCACACCACTAATGAAGTGCTAGACTTTCTCAATCAGAAATTCG
The DNA here is from genome assembly GCA_023313115.1 of Rhysida immarginata. NCBI lineage: Eukaryota > Metazoa > Arthropoda > Chilopoda > Scolopendromorpha > Scolopendridae > Rhysida > Rhysida immarginata. The sequence goes on from JAHWFO010058634.1 coordinate 3,770, forward strand.
GAAATCGTGTCATTTCAAACAGGTTTCCAGATCGATTCGGGGTTGGCTTTCTTTGGCCCCCTACGAGTCCTGACCTAAACCCATGTGATTTTTATCTCTGGGGGTTTCTTAAAGACAGTGTGTTCACTACAGCACCAAGAACCCTAGACCAGCTGCGACAAAGCATCATCGACTGCTGCACCTTTATGGATGCAGAAATCCTGGATAGAGTTATGAACAACTTCACCATTTGGCTGCGAGCAGTTCAAAACGTTCGTGGTGGCCACATTGAGCATATCATCAAGACTTTTCCATGGGAATAAAAATTCCGAACTGCCTAAAATACCATACTGAAATGCTAAGTTTGTAAACATTAATGGGTCAATAAATCATAGTACTGAAATGGTCAGAAATTGACTGAATCACCGTGTACAATGACACTGAGGTTGGACCGTATTTTTACGATAGAACACTGACTGCAGAATGCTACCGGGCTGAAATTCTCAAAGTGGTAGTCACAGACTTCATTGACAATTTGCCATTGGCCTCATATCAGCGCAAGTGGTTTCAGCATGATGGAGCTCCTAAGTCTAAGTCACATGTTTGGACAACAATGGATTGGCTGACGAGGACCAGTTCGTTGGCCACCCTGCTCCCCTGATTTTACACCACTTGTGGGGATACCTAAAGGACAAGCTTTATGCTACGCAGCCCGCCTCTCTGGAGGATCTGGTTCAACGAATCCAGGTAGTGTGCCGAGGAATGACACCAGCCATGCTTGCCGATGTTTTGGCGTCAGTTAGGTTCCGTGCCCAATTGTGTTATGGTGCCCATGGTTGTCACATCGAGCATTTTGTTGATTAACTTTTTTTTTTAAACTGTTTGAAGTAACTTGTTTGTGCCGTGTGACTGTTTGTAAGCTACAAAGATTTCACCACGTGATTGTGGGTGATTGGTTGGTCCGATTTGGATGATTTTTTTTTTGTTTTGTTGTTTTATTATGCTGAACAAGTTTGCAATTGGGTTTTTTTCTCTGTCCCTTACGGTTTTTGAGATAAATTTAGAATGTGTCTTAATTTGCATATTTGGGATGATGAAAAGTGCACCATGGAAGGCCACCCACAACTTCCTGTTCATTGGATTCATCAAAATTGACATATCTGCTTCGGTTCAAAAAATAAAAGGGGGGGTTCAGACTTTTGTATTCACCCTGTATATCAATAAATTCAAAGACTAAAGTTTAGCATCTCCCAATACAATACAAAAGGAGGTCTTGTCCTGTCTCAGCACCTCACCTCCTCTTAACTCACTACTGTTTACTCGTGACTTTTATCCATTTTTAGAATCTGTAATTCATTCAATACTACTAACTCGTGTCACAAAATTTCTTACAAATTCGTATTCCTTATGCTAAATCATATAATATTCATTATTATTTCAAAGACCAAGTCTCTCCCAAAATAATCTTAACTATAAAACACGTGAAAACGTCACAACCATAAAATTTTATTCTGCATTTGTTGTTTCACAATTTCAAAAAATGGAAAAAAAAAAATTTTTCAAACTTTAAGGGGGGTAGAGGGTCTGCCATCTTGGAATTCCTTAAGTCAGGAAAATCCACAAAACTGCAAGTCCCTAGAACCGAGGTTGACGGTTTGTGGAGAGACAACTGTAGAACTATGAAATTCGAGGGCCATTAAGTAAACTTATAGAATATGTATTAGGTAATCGTATACAAAAAAGTGTGTTTAGGTAAAGTGAGTAACTCAGTGGTCTCTATGAATGATGGATTATCATGAGGGGCTATATTAAGTCCACTACTTTTTAATTTTTTATGAATGATTTACCTGAACAAATGAAAGATAGTCAATTGTTCATATATGCAGATGATGAAGCATTATTCACGATGCATAAAAATGAATAAACTTATTTTAGAATTAGTGCAATAAAATGGTGGCTTGTACCCGAAAAAATAAATTAAGTGTGAATGTAAAAAAAAAAAATGCTTATTGTGAAATTTCAAAAACCGTATAAAGAATATTTGAATAACATTAATAACAAACGAGTGCACGTCTTGGCTCCGTAACTTAATAAAGGTGTGTTCAGATGTATCTCTTGCTGTATACCTACTTTTGGCTCATTCAGATAACTCCTTGTGAGTGGGCAATTTCATTGCAAAGAAGAATATAGTTATATGATTTCTTGTGTAAAAAAAGAAAATAAAAAAAAAAAGAATGAATGAAAGAAATATGGTGTGACCAAAGGGAAGGGGGTTTCACATCCTCAATGGGGCAACCAGGAAATGAAAATCCTGGGTTCGATATCAATAATTTTTGATCGATTTTGGCAGTACCACTCTTCTTTTTTAATACTTTTTTTGTTTGCAAAATATAAGAAAACTTAGAATGTTCAACATGAGAAACCAATTCATCTTTTCATAATTCAAATCTCACCCCCTTTTTTTTTTCTCCAGTTCAAAATGAGAGTTCAGTAGCGATTGAAACTAGAACTAAAGTTACAGTTAAATTCCTGATATTATCTTATACATCTAAATTCCACGTCCCAGTAAAAGTGATCCAGCTGTGTTTAATTTATCTATTAATGAGGGGGAGGAATTATCGCTCAATGTCTGGATTTCTCCAATGCAAATGGCTTCTTGACTTGGCCATTATTCTTCTACATCAATGGCAGGACTCAAAACAGCTATGAAATATAGTTACCAATATGCAATCAAATATATCATTCCAAAATATCATCAATAATCAATAGATCTATCTATAAATAATATTAACTGGAGGATACAATATTTGAACACAGGTTGTATGCTGCCAAAATTTCATCTCCATTTTCAGAGAACTCTTAGACGATAAGGGTGTAAATATATCCTTTTAACATCCTTGCATTCCAATACAAAAATGGCAGAATTTTTCTATTAAATACATGTTATTTGTGAAAACCTTCTTTGAAGGATTCATTTGAACATTGATTTCCCCCCGCCCCTTTCTTTCTCACTTTACCAAACAAGCATTTTATACACTATTCCTTTTTTTTTTTCCAACAAGAAAGCTTTACTCTCTTAAAACAATCTCTCCTCTTTAAAAAAAAAAAAAAAAAATTCAACAATTTCCCCATATACACTGCTACTAACATTACAGAATTTTCGGTTCCTCCATACAGACACAAATAAAGCTTTTGGTTATATTGAAAAATAATTTTGAATCTGCCACAATGGTATGTAAATGTCCAAGATCCAGAACATATGCCCAGAACTGTGACTGGCAAAATTGCAGCACACAGAGGTCCAATTTCCAAATGAAAATGACTTTGTTGTTGTCATTTAGTGTCATTTTCGAAATACTGGTTAACTGGAAGACCTGATATGCAAATTTTTTTATCTTGTCTGCTGAAGATTCGAGTTATCAGGATTCGACTGTTATAAGGCAGTACAGGAAGCTTTATTAATTTCTCTTAGGTGATTTGTTAAAACTGTCATCTATAGGATCAAAGTTAAGAAAATGAACAGTGACAAGATTTAAATAGACTAATATGTTAAAGTGACCTATCTGGAGCCTCTTAAGTTGGTATTATTCCCGATCGGGCAAAATCATATAAGGCCACTGGTAATTTAAGAATCTGAATTAAGATTTTTTTGTTTCTTGTTGTCCAACTATACCCTGTCTCAGCTTTAGTTGAGAGTGACGTCACGAGTGAATCTGTTACAGTTCGTCCGCATGAAAAAATAGTTTGAATAAATTTCTGTATAAAAAGTTCAAAATATCTGTTTACAATCATATTTCATATTTTTCTCTTTGATTTAGTAAAAAATCGGAGGATAGAAAAGTCATTTGACGAAATTAAACAAAAAAAATTAACGGCGGAAGGATACGATGTTGTGTACTATGTCTGATAAGCTACGTTTTTCGATGATGTCGCTCTCAACTGAAGCTGAGACTGGGTATAGTGTTTGTATATGGGACATTCCAACGTAACTGACATAACAGGCAGAGCGTTCTTTTTCAGTTAAAGGTTACTACACTGCTCCCTCTACATAATGGCAACGTCGGGACCATTCCTTATTATAACAAGTGGCCATAATATACAGGTTTCTCCCCAGGCCCTTTTGAACGGGCACGCCGCCCGGCTGAATACACGAAAACTGCACAACATTGCATAATATTTTATTTGTTTTTAAGTTTGACCGCCCGGTTATTTTATCTTACCACCCACCTGATAAAAATTTCTGGGGAGAACATAATTATATATATATATATATACAACCTGTGACAATAAGGTTCGGTGAATGATGGCATATTGAGAGTGGATTGCTCGCTTACATGAAACAGCAGTTATTATCCTTCAAAGTAATCCCCGGCGATGGTAATGCACTTCTGGGAACGCCTGTACAAGTCCTGGAAACTCCTGGCGTAGTCGTTTTTAGGGATAGCCTTCAGTTGGGTCGTAACATTACGTTGGATGTCTGGCCACTTCTGGGGGCGTCTTCTATGGTGTTCTGGCCTCCTCGAAACCGTTTAAACCACTCATAAACACACTTCAAAGCAATAGCACTCTCATTGTAAACTGTTGTCATCATTTCACGAGTCTCTTTCGTTCTCTGATCCATTTTGGGTTTCGATCGCGCGTACTACGCCTTCTCTCTTCAATGTCCTGTTTAAATACAATAAACACACTCGCAGCGCTGAGTCTCTCAAATTTGTTTAAACATGTCTCGACCTGTCTGGGGCAGGATACGACGATGGTGCACTCTTACGACCGTTAGCAATTTGACGTCATTCACCGAACTTTGTCACAGGTTGTATAAAGTACAAAAATTCAAACTCAGATGTTTAAAAGATATTTTTCGATGTCAACTGTTTATTTAAAAAATGGCATTTATGATTTTACATCATATGTAGTCTATTAATGGCTCTATACAGGGTTCGTACGATGCTTAAAAACCTTAAAAAGTGCTTATTGTTGAGAAACCCTTTGTTAAGGGCTTAAAAAGTACTTAAAAATGCTCATTTTTTAAACCAAGTGCTTTAAATTTATTTTAATAAATCACTTCTTACTGAGAAACGTAAAGCAAAACCAATGCCATGCTGTTTATCTACATTGTGCCTAACCAGCGCCACCTAGAGAACAACCTGTCCTCTAGGTTGTTCTCTAGGTGGCGTTGGCCTCAAGCTCGTGATTACGGCATTGGAGACATGTCCAGTAGGACTTACTTCTCCAAACATAAGGTCAGATATTACTTGAAAAAATGGAAGGAAAAATTGTGCGACCTGGATTCGAACCAGGAACCACAAGTATCACGCTCAACACCTCTACCAATTGGGATATTGCAGAACTCAGTACAACAAGGCTGTCTCCAAGTGTATTAAGACTGCAAAGCAGTCAAGATGGAAGACCCAATGATAGGGCTGGCACCTCCCTCACTGATTGGGAATTCTTCCTATCCAAACCATCAAGAGCATGATACTCAATTTCCTGGTTAAAATCCAAGTCGCAGAATTTTTCCTTCTGTTTTTTCAAATATCTGACCTTATGTTTGGAGAATTAACTCCAGTTCTTATTTATTAATTTCTCGTCTGCGTTCATTAACTTTCTGATGGTTTGGATAGGAAGAATTCCTGATCTGTGAGCTGGATGCCAGCCCTTATCAATTGAGTCTTTCATCTTGACTGCTTTGCAGTCTTTCAAGACATTTGGAGACAGGCTTGCTGTACCATGTTTGTGATAGCCCAATTGGTAGAGACGTCGAGCGTGATACTTGTTTGAATCCAGGTTGCAGAATTTTTCCTTCCGTTTTTTCAAATAATATTTGACTTTTATGTTCGGAGAATTAACTCCAGTTCTTATTTCTTCATGATCCAATTCATGCCAAGAAAACATTCCTTGTATGTTAACTTAAAGGAGAATATTTATATGAGACAACCTCATGGTTTTGAAATTAAAGGTCAAGAAAATAAAGTTTGTCTATTAAAAATCGATTTATGGATTACATCAAAGCGGACGTGAATGGAACTTGGAATTGAATAATATTTTAATTGGTTTAGAATTTAAAAACATCAGATGGTACAACTGTGTGTATAAGTGGAAAAATAAAGCAATTCTGATTGTATATGTAGATAATATTGTAATATTTGCCGAAAAAAAAGTATTTTGTCAGAGTTAATTTTATTAATTAGGCAAAAGATTGAAATTCAAGAATTGGGAGAAACAACATTTTTATTGGGTGTTAACTTTGAAAAAATAAATAATAAATTATATCTACATCAAAAAACATACATAGAAAAGTTACAAAATAGATTAAATGGTTTATCAATGTTAAAAGTTAATTTGCCATTAAAAATAGGTCATAATATTCCGAAGAAAATAGATGAAAATGATATTGTAGAAACCGAATTAATGAAGAAATACCCATTTAGATCATTAATTGGTTATTTGTCCTTTATAAGCTAATCGAAGCAGACCCGATATATCATTTGCTGTAAATGTATTATCACAATTCAATAATGGTTATACATATGAACATTGGTGTATGGTAATAGACTTATTGAATTATGTTTTTAATACTAAAGAGCTGAAAATAAATTTATCAAATGTAAGTAGTAAAGATTTAATTGGCTTTTCTGATCCCAATTGGGGTTGTATCCTTAATGATAGACACTCATCAAGTGGCTACCGAATATTTTTAGGTAATATTCCTTTTATGTGGAAAACCACAAAGCAAAAATGCATTGCACTAAGCTCAATGGAATCGGAATTTATATCTTTAACTGAGAGTGTAAAAGAAATTATATGGTATAAAAATATAATATCTGAATTAAATGTTATAAAAATAGATAAACCAATTATGTATTGCGACAATAATCAGGAAAATTTCAAAACAAAGCATATCTATATATATCTATAAATATAAGATATAAGTTTATTAGACAATATATGAGGCGTTGAGCGCAAAAGTGGCCCAAGCCGAAAAAAATATGTTCTGAGAAAATCCACAGAATTCTTCCCTATTATGTATGCAAAATGGAATTTAGCGACCTCTGTTGGTACGCACACCAAACTATGGATGGGCCACAATGGCACTGTAAAAAGCAATCTATCAGCAAGTTATTTCCACATGTTACTCTTTTTCAACATTATTGTTGGTTGGGCCACTATTGCGCTCAATGCCTCATATCAAGGATGAAGAAATAGCATTAAAATATGTAACAACCTCAAATAATTTAGCAGACTTTTTAACTAAGCCTATTCCAAGGCAGAAACTAAATCAGATATATGATAAAATATTTATAGAATAATTTTATTACTATGTATTTCTTTTTTTATTATTTTTTTGCACGATGGGGCCGATTGTTAGTCATTTTGTTATCAACATGTAATATTTTCGTGCAAAAAAACATTCATTATGATTCTTATTGCTGTATATTAATATTTAATTCACTTTCAATTGTAATTTTTAATTTTGAATAATTTTGAAATGTAAAGGAATAGTTTATTACAGCATTGTTGGATTATAGAAATAATTTTATAGAACTCAATAGTGACAATGAATACTTGTTCACGTGAAAATGCAATCACGTAATTAATATATTGTAAGCATTACCACTTCTTGAGCTCTTGTTAACAACAGAGGTAGCAAAGATTGCTCCCTGTAATTTATTGATATCCATCTTCTGCTTAATAATTACTTAAATAAAATAAACTGTAATTATTTTTTCTATAGAAGTCTCTTCATTATCTGATGGTTCATTAGTTTAATATTCCACTGCGTCATGCATTGCTGACAATGGTTATGTTCACTCTGTATTCCACAGGTTATGGGCCTAATGGAATAATTCGCAACAATACGCCCCCTCCCCCCAACCACACACACGCAATCGGTAATCTAAAAACAGTTTTCTTATATGCTTCAATAAAAGTAATATGCATTTCAGTGGGGGAAAATTTTTAATTTCGTACATATAATATATTTCTGCATACATTTCCTCCAGTGCCGAAAACATTTTTCGTCGAGTCCTAACTGCCTTGCTGCTGCATGATTGCTCTTAAGCCTTTTCAATCTTGGCTGCACGTTGCTTTGGCGAATTTGAAACATACTATGCTCATGGTGAAGATATACCCCAGCGTGCTCTTGCTTATAACAATAATAATAATAATAAATAATAAAATACTGGTGTTTCTAACGCCTCTCAAGCGCTCTCGTGAACGTTTAGCCCCGCGCGCGCTCATGAAACTTTTTGATAGTCAGCCCCGAGCATCGAGATAAAAATTCCGATCAGTATATAATAGCAAGAGCCTATCTTCATCTGTTCTTGTTAACTCACTACCACAGAAACTCGTTATGCTTTCAAACTTTCTGTTTTAAGCTTATTTATTTATTTTCCTATATTATAATCTGGGAGGGATTTATTAGATTTCAATGCATTTATTCTTTTATGAAAAAAAAATACGAGCGTTAAATCTCAAAAATCTATGTACGAGAAAAACGAAACTTTAAAGAAAATTCGAAACCTAAGAGGAAAAAAACTTTAAAAAATAAAAAATGTAAAACAAGCTTCGCTTTTATCTTCAGCTCCTTCGCCCCTACCGTGTATCCAGCTATAAGAAATTTTAATTAAAAAACACAAAAGAAATACGCCAACAGGCAACTTGTTCTCCTTAAAGACCAATTTCGTTTCCTGTTTTCACTATATCCATGTGTGTGCGCCAATCATAAGCTGGCTGCGGGAGTTGGCTGTTGTGTAGCAGGAGCGTAGCGAGTGCACATCGCCGTCACCTTAAAGGGAAGATTTATCCTAAAAAAACGTGTATCTTGACATGTTTTGTGCCTTCAGATTCATTACAAAAGTATAAACTCATTCGGAACATTCTTAGGCGTGGGATACGCTTTCACTGTCGGCCATTATTGCAAAGCGAAAGTGGCGAAAGTGATTAGACGTGCTTGGACGTGATCAGATTTGAAAGTTGATAATGTTGGTCATGTAGTGAACGATGAGAATGATAAGGACGGGAAGTTTTTAGATGCAGTGCTGACGTTGATCGATAAACATGGACGGACTGGTAGTCTAAATCGTACCGGGCAGGTACCGGGAAAAAGCGGCGAAAGAGGCCCTCTATCACGAGAAAGTAAAGGCATCCGTCCAGCCCATCGGGATTTTTCAATCCGCCGCTGTCGATGAATGCTCACGCTCGATCATTATCAGAGTGAATTTTTAATTAATAGGATGTGAATTCATCGATAAATTCATCAATAAATATAAATCAAGGAGTACATTGCCACTACTCATTTTATATCGTTGAGAGAACGATATGAAGTAGGCCTAAAATCGTGGGTAGAAATTTTTTTTTTTTTTTTCTTTTAATATTTGTAAAATTTCCGACAGTAACGCCGCGGCGGCTGATATGCCGCACACGCCAAAATTTTCACTTTTATTAACAGAAATGCCGCGGCGCTACTGCCGAAAATTATGGTATTTTGATCTTTGTAAGCTAAGTTTTTTTGTGGCCTAATGTGAATCGCGGCCTATAAACGCTTATGTTTTCGTTCCATTGTCAAATTTGTGACTACGGCCTAAAGTGAATGCGGCCAATATTCGAAAAAATACGGTAGTTGTCTGAATTCTTCTTTCCTATCACAGTTTATCTGAAGAGCATCTTGAAATGTAAGAAAATTAGACTTACTGCAAGAGACAATTTGAAGTCAAGCCATTTCGTTAGGATCTCACCACAGTCATTATCACAATCAGAAGATAATTTGGCGGAAAATTGGCTCCATAGTTGGCTGATGCTTTCATTTCCATAAATGGCAAAAGCGGTGTCATTTTTGTGAGGCCACTGATTAGGACACAAATCTGCAACTTGTAGAACAAACTTGTCATCTGCATCACAAAAACAGGTTTTGATGGAGTCTACAATGTGCTGGATAAAAATTCTATTTGTTTTACAAATCCCTTCAGTGCCATCATGATAATTTGTCAGTGCATGACCACAAAATTTCCCACTTGTGTCTCTAAACTCGCTTTCAAATCTTTTAACATGTTGCGAGTTATTTTGCATTAATGCCATGACTTCCATGAGACTCTTCTGGCAAAGATTATACACCTCACATATACATAGAGTATCTGCCTAAAGTCTCTCGGATAATGGTCCCAAGATGCCGAAGACTTCACACAACAAATGAAGAAAATGAACCCACTTGCATTTCATCAAGGATTTATACAATCCTTTTGCAGAATTTGAGGGTATACTGTTTGATGACCGAGCTAAGTCTTGTACTTGAATCACAACAACTTCCCAATTGTGTATCATATTTTTCACAACCCTTTCCATGCTGGCAAGCCAGCGAGGTTGGTGCAGATTGCTGAACCTGCGCACAGTCTTCTCCAAAGCTTCTGCCACTTTTTCCAGTGCACACAATTGTTTTGGACTGTTCAGATAAAGATCATTCACAGATTTCAGGACTTGAAAGAAGTCTTTCCCATATGGACATTTTTTGCAGGCATCTTTTAATGCAAGCTGCAGTTTATGTGCAGCACAATGGATAGATATCAAGTTTTTATTATCAAGGTTGTTACTAGATTGTGGTCACTCCTTGAGTTTAGCATTAAATCCACATTTCTTACCATTCATTACATTAGCTCCATCACTTCCCAGACGCACTAGTTTCTGCTTCCAGTTAGCACCAAATTTATCTAATACTTTTGTCACTGTATCCTTGTAACTAACAGCTGATGCACTGCCTAACCGAACAATACTGAAAAGTTTTGTTGTTATAGAAACTGTTGCACTGTTACTCGCCATCTTCTTTTATGCTAATATATCTCATGCAAACCTTTTTCTCTTTTCTATTATGTTAATAAAATCCGTTATCGAATGTCGTTTTTTAAGACTGTTGTTTTAATCGTTTAAACTCTGCACAATTCCTACAAATATCTTAAATATTCATTTTTCCTTAAAATAGCAGTGATCTCTTCTGTTGCGATTGTTGTGCTCGAGTCGCATATGAGAGAAAAGAACATTACCTTCCTGAATTCTGCTAGCTGCTGCTTTCAGATGTGTGCTGCTATAAACTCTATGAACTCCTTACAGCGTTTATCATTCATGTATTGGTCTTCCAGGACAAGACCGTTTTTTTTCTGCACCTCACAGATAGTGCGAAAGTCTATGAATGGCAACTCGTATACTGCAATAACGTAAGCTGTACTAAAGAGGAATTTCATGTGCTTAAACATTATTTCTGACATACGAGATGCACATTTGGCCATTGGAGTCTCCTTTGGCTTCCTTATGGCTTTATCATGTTCCACACATTTGTATGCTCAGCTGATATGCCATGTTTTTTTATGCTTTCAATCTTGAAATTGTCAGTTCCAATAACATATGCGTTTTGCTTGTCTGCAATATTGGGATACTGGATGCACAAACAACACTTCATTGTTTTGTTATCCAGGTCATTCAAAAGCCACGAGTAACTTTTTTTTCCACTCAGAGAACGTTCTTAGGCTTACTTTCCTCTGTTTCACATCCTTCCTCTTGTGGGACATCTGTTTCTCTCTGCCATTTTCTTCAGCTAGAACCTGCAGAGTCCGTTTCATATGTTTTGCTTCACTGGGCTGACTAGTATTATCATTGTTATGATTTTTAAGAGTGATAACTTATTTTTTCATATTTGTCATACGACTCGACTCAACATAGGAACGAATGCTCGAATGAACATCACGGAATATGGCTGCCGATGGGGGATATGAGGTGCGTGGCACATGCGGTCAAACATTACTGTCAAGTTTCGATATTTAAAAAACTCGATACATGTGGCAAGTTTGAATTAATTTTTCTTTAGTTCATATGGTTTAGCATTAATCAAGAATCATCAGTGGATTGTGTCTGTGTATCGAGTTTTTTAAAATATCGAAATCTGACATTGATGTTCAATTGGATGTGCCTTGCACTTCACATCCCACATCGGCAGCCATGTGGCAGTTGCCAATAGCGCTAGTGCGTTTTACTTATGTGTTTTCTTGAGTTAAATGTTGTTTATTATTTTTATTTTTTTTTATTTTTATAAAAAGCAATTCAATGTCATTGGATGAATTTTTAAACGAAGTATTAAAAAATAAAGATTTAAACATAATTTATTTATTGAAAAATATAAAATAATAAAAAATCTGAGGTAAAAAAACGCGCATGGGATTCGAATCAGGGCACAAGGCATGAGCCATGCAGCCAATAGGGAGTGCAAGTGTGACCTCAGTCCTTGGAATTCTTCAGTCACGTGACTCGATTTGGTTCCAAACAAGTCTTCTCGCTTCGGGATTTAACATGGTGCCAACGTAGGGATGGAATAAAATCGCTTTGTATAAGCCCAGCGTTTATAACACATTTAAGATGTGAAATTGTTTAGTTCCTCACTGCTCAAGAAGGAGCCAAAACAGCGATTTAGACATCTATCGTTTTCCCAAAGAAAGAAAGATCCGCGAACGATGGCATTCTTTTGCTAAGTGATTAAAAGTGATTAAAAAGCGTTCTAATATTAATGTATAAATTATATAATGGGATTAAATGTCTTAATAATAATATAAATTACACAAATTAACATAATAATTTAAGAGATGTCATTTTTACTGGCCGCCCGTTTCAACGTTACTATTACGTATATTGCGATCCAAACATTGGAACATTGCAAACATTGGAACCAGTGATCCCATTTCCTAGGCTCTCGGCCCGTTCATCGCGCAAATGATGTCAGCTGTGACGTAGTCACTTGCACTCCCTATTGAAATGCCTTCCACCGATAAGACTAACGAACTGGACAACTTTTTTTTATTCATCGCACATTTTGCAGGTGCTACAAGCTGGGCCTAATTATGTACATAACAAATATTTCATCAACGAGGAACGAAAATCTAGTATAAGTACCGACAGAGTAATCATGAACAGTAAATAAATAAATAACAAACAGGAAAGAAAGCCACACTGCCTTCTTCGTATATACAGTAATGTATTTAAGTCATCCAATCAGTTGCCGCATTGGCAAGTAGCCAAGTGGCTACCTCCTGTATGAAAGTTGTAGCCAAAATGTAATTTTTGGTAGCAATTGGCTACCAAAATATAGGATTTGTCGAGCTCTGTTATTATAAAATAAGGACATTCTTGATATTATTTACTTAGATTGTTGACATTTACGGTTGGAAATTGTGAAAATGTAAATATTTGATGAGTGATATAGATATTTAGTTATATAACTATGATTTTATCAACCATCACCTCCAACCATGAATGAGTCTGCAGTTTTTAGTTTCTGGAAAAAAACTTCGTTATATGGAGTTGCTGTTATACATTTGAGTGTCATTATGTAGAGGGAGCACTGTATCTTAATATTTCAAGACTTGCTTGCGCTTCTGAATTGCTTTTTCATCTTATACCTTTAATGAAACAGACCTTGATAATTTTTGATTTTCATTACAAGTTGTGTAGTTGTTTAAAATATTATTCTGTTTCCATAACTGACAACAAATATTGGACTGCACTTTAAGTCATTTTTGAAATACTGAAATTTCCTCTGAAGCAATTCATTCTGAAAAACACTTCAGTAAATATGGAATCTGTAACAGCAGGGTTATTTTTTCTTGCTTACTAAAATAGTTCTGGATATCGTATTTCATGTCGTATAGCCAATTTTTCATTGTAACTGACATAATACTCCTGCTATTTCTGAAAAGAACTTTAATTTTACAATACAGAATACTGGCTGCTTCATGTGCCCTGAAGCATAAGGGAGGGCTGATGATAGAATGCCACTAATGGTCACCCATTCAGTGGCTGGTGGCGCCATGTGTTGCTTAATTTCCTGCATTACAATTACACACCAAAAATATTGCGTAATTTTTTACTTACTGCTATGACTGTTTATGTCGATTAAAAACATGTTTTAGTTAAAATTATTTCAATAAAGCATATGAAAATACAGCATTTTTTGCTAATAAAAAAAAAACAAACATTTAATTGTTCAGTTTGAACAAACAGCAAACAAAATACACTCATTAGAACCTTGATCATGCAGATCAAAAAAATAGCATAAATGATAAAGTGTGACATAAGATTAGCATAATGTATCAAATTAACCAATGCTTGAATTGGTATTTCACTCAAATACTAATACTAACAATGGGATATTACAATCAGTACTTCGTAAGACCACCTTTGGCTGCAAGAACTGCCCGAATTCATCTTGCCATTGAGAAAACTAGCTTCTCTCATACTTTGGATGATGTTTCGTCCCAAACAGTTTTAATGGTACATTTTAGTTCGGTTAATGTTGAAGGTCTCTTTTCCATAAGTAGTTTTTTCATTTGTCCCCAGAGTGACTCAATCGGATTAGGTCTGGGAAGTTGGCCGGCCAAGAAAGCCAGTCTTTTGGGTTTTTTGTTTTGTTCTTTTTTGCTGTGTGTGAAGATGCCAAATCATGTTGGAAAATGAGACCTCTGGTTCCTGCATCTTCGAACTTTTCCATTGATGGAATCAAAAAATAATCTAGCAATTCAAGTACACATCAGAATTTACAGTTCCATTGATAATGGCCAAACTTCCAACTCCTATAATGGCATGCATCCCCAAATCATTATGCTAGCATCGAATCTCACAGAACGGTTCAAGCAATCTTCTCTGTAGGCTTCTGATAATGTTCTCCAAACTCTTGTGCCTCTATCACCAAATGCGACACAAAACCGAGACTCGTCACTAAATATCACAGAAGACCAGTCGGACTCTGACCAACTGATATGCTCCTTACACCATATTACCTGTCTTGCTTTTTGCTTGGCACTCAGCAAAGGTTTGCGCTTAGGAACTCTAGACTCAAATCCCATGTCATGCAACCATCTGAGAGCAGTGTGTGTCAATACTTTGGTCCCCGATGAACTCCGTTCTCTGTTCAGTGATGAAACTGGTGCAAAAACGATGCTTTTTAACAATCTTCTGCAATATTCTTCTCATTTTGTTGTTTTTGGTTTTCTGCCACAGTTCTTTTGTTTACTATCATTCCTTAGGATTTTTGATACTGTAGCTTGATTACAGCCTACTTCCTTGGCAGTGGCATTTTGAGTTTTGTTTTGGGTATAGAGAGTTTTGATCATTTGTTTTTTTGCATCAGATCTTTCATACGACCCATCTTGTTGCAAGAAGTTATCTCAAGTAATTTCCTCAAGAAATAGTTAACGAGATCTGAAATTATGCAAATTTTTTGTTACATGGAATACGCTATGCTATTTTTTTTTTTTTTTGTCCCAAGGTGTATATATTTAAAAAATTTTATTTACTTCAGTTACTATTAATTCCAAAACTACAAAGGTTTAATTTAAAGCAGAAATGCTATTCGTTTTTATCTTTGTAATGAAATATGCTTTTCTAAAAAGTCCATTTCATAATTCACGCAAACATACACTCTCATCATTGCAAATATGCAATTTTTTGGTGCATAGTTGTATCTGTTCAGAGAATAGCTACTAGACTACACTGAATGAAGAAGCTCTGAAGACTGGAACTCGTGTATGCTGCATTCCCCAAAATAGCACTCTAGTGACCAGCAGTAGCACAATTTTGTGATAATTCATCTTCAGATCTTGGAACAGAGAGATAGACTCTGCACAGACTGTCTAACAGCAGTTCCACATTTTATGGATATTTGTAACAACAGATGGTCTGATCGTTTTCCGAGATATAATTCTGCAAATTTTGATTTTCCGATTTCAACATCTTTGTGATCAATATGGTAAAGTCTATGTGTTTCTAATACAGTAGTAAGCGTAATTTTTTCCTGGGCTGCTCTTTGCCAGCAGATGTTTTACAGATAATATAGTCCTTTTTTCCTGGTTACTGCCGTAAAAGCTTTTAACTGAATTGTTTCACTTCTGATACCTGTTCTGTGTTACTACTGGTCTTTAGATGGTAATATGCTGAAAAGAGAAGCAAGTCGCTTTACCACTGCAGTCTTCTTTTTTGGACTATATAAAAGGGACTACTTCGCACGTTGAAGTGCTTTTCCCTTAGCCTGCGCTGAACCTTATGCTTCAGCTACACTTTTGTTGCAGTTGAGCATTCCTAATTCTATAAATGTATAGACTTGGGTTCTAATAGCAACAAAACTTTTCTTTATTGCGTTAAAACGCATTTCAGTAATTACACCATCTTCAGTGAAATTACAAGTTTAAAATGAGAGAATGTGCAAGTGTCCATGAAGGATAGGCTTGGCCTCCGCACCATTTCCGGCTTGGTGGAGGTGCTAATTGCGCTCGTATGGGTTTCTTTTTCCTCTCAGCCCTTTGGGGAGAAATGACAGGGTTGGAGTGAAATCTTAACAACCAAGTAAATGAAGAGCTTGAATAAAATGAAATTATTGATCTCAATATGTAAATACCTCGACGGTAAGAGCTGCAATCATAACAATAAAACAAGTGCAGAATAAAATGTGAACTTATAAACATTTGAATTACAGGATTGACAGAATGAATATATAAACAAAGTACTACTTATAATTACATAAGTCAGTTAAAGATAGTGAAATAATATAATGAATAAATTACGATATGGTCCTAAACTGTTAAAATTTTCGTGAAATGAATACAATGGATAACAATATTATTATACAGTTGTTATAAATTTAGAAGATGGTGCTGCTGTGATGTTATCAACGTACTAACACCTGCTTATATAACAATCGAATATGTATGATGAATAATGTTATGATTTTATAATTGCTAAGATTTAGTGCTATGAAATTAAATATAGTAAATGATAACATTGTTATTCAGCTGTTAAGAATACAGAAGATAAGCATTGCAGTTATATTAATAAGGAACAAACTAATTTGTTTATATCATATATATAAAACTAACAATCGACCTCAGTATGTATAATCAATTGTAATAACCGTATTTAAAATTACTAATATGCTTAAATTACTAGCAAATTACTATTGGCAAATTACTAATCAAATTGCTATAATACTTAATTGAATTCAGTTAAAAATAGTTAAAACATATAATGAGTTAATTATGATATGATTATGTTAATTGCTAATTATAGTGAATGGTTATAAAGTAAATTACAATATTCTATACTATTGTTATTAATGTAGAAGTTAGGTACTGCAGGACAATTATCGATAAGCATGACATCCTAATTTGGAGGCAAATATCATTTCGTTAAACCTAGTGAAAATTAAATAAATGACAGTACGGCTGTATAATTGATCAAGTTGGATGAGAGAGGCATTATAATAACAAAGGCAACTGATAAAGAAGAATCCTCTATTTATGGATTCCTAATTCTCTGTTCAACCTTTTTCTCTTCACTCATATGTTGTTGCAAGCTCTCATCTTTTCTGCTGCTGTTGATGGGATCTTGACCTGGGAATAAAATAAAAGTATTTATTATTTTAAAGGAAACTGTAATAGAGACCTGGATCTTTGAAACCACTAAGTTTCCTTGTAAAATGTTTCAATTTACACCTGCAGTTTTGAATTGTATCTTCTAACTGATATAACATGTAAAATTGTTATGTCAGTTAAAGTTATTCTGTTATGTCAGTTATGGCAATTTTTATAACTAAAATAAAAATAAAACCACCCTCTGAAAACTCCCTTTTATCTCCATAAGTTAGCAGATTTTCAGATTTCCACTAATTTCCATTTTCTCACAAAGTAAAAAAATACCTTTGTAACTGACATAACATATTAATCGCCATGTTTATATTTTATTATATTTGACAGGAACTTACATATAAAAATCATGCACCATTTTATCTCTTATTGTTTTCCGTTCTCTCCATATTGAGTTATTACATGTATAGTATCCATATATTTAATGTTTTACATTTATATATTAATAAGCAGTGTTCTCCCCAGAAAATTTTATTAGGTGGGCGGTAAGCTAAAATAACTGGGCGGACAAAAATTAAAAACAAAAACAAATAAAATATCATGCAGTGTTGTGCAGTTTTTCGTGTATTCTTCAGCCGGGCGGACGCCAAAATCAGGGCCTGGGGAGAACCCTGATAAGTAATAATCAGTATTAAATACTTCTTTTATTAACCCGTTTACGTACTATATCATTTCTTTGTACTGTGTACTGTACCTTTATTAACCTAAAAATCTTTATTTAAAAGTAATCCTCCATATCTTGAACTCTTCTTAGCTTGAATTTTTCTTATGTTCCCATGAAAGTCGAGATTTGACTGTAAGTGTTGAAATTTTTTTTTTTTTGGGGTGTTTCTTCTTTAATATTCATCTGAAATTTCACAGCCTTTGTTTCCAAAACACAATACATTGATTGAGGAGGATACCCTACACCCACTCTGCCAAAAAATTGAAGCTCTTCTCCCAATCAAATATTTCTGGAGCACTTTCCTAATGGTCATGCCCATGTCAGCTGACAGCAGCAGTACCAGGATCCTGAGACTGTGTTGTAATGCCAGTAATCTCCTTAGACAACACAAGAAGGTAGTACTCTAGTGGTAAGTTTTTCTGCTTTAGTTGTACATGACTCTATGTTGATTTCTAAGTGTATCCCAGAGTTAACATCTTAAAGTTGCTTTCTGATCTCTATCTTTCAGGGGCATAAGTATGATATAAAATTTTCCTGTATCTTAAAAGTCTATGCTGTTAAAAATCATAGACATTTTTGTTTTATCATGGTCCTTAATTTCAGGTCCTGAATAGAGTTGCTGAAATCATTAACTGCAAATGTAGTAGAGTTTTCTGCTCCAACAATGCCTGTTATAAACTATAGTCGATCCAGGGAAAATTGGAGTGGTGGAGCCTAGGAATTTTGAATTGGTCATTCAGAGAAAGATTTGATCATTCCATTCTTAATTGTGAAGCATTTATCGATAATTTTACTTTTTATTTCGTAATGAAATTACGTTATATTGCACTTTAAATTCAATAAAAAAAAATGAGAATACAATTTAAAAAAAAAAAAAAGCCCTATCCCATCATTTTAATATAAATCATAGGTGCTTAATTAAAATTGAAATCAATATATCAATGTTATTTTATTTTTTAATAAATATCTTTCACTCCTTTTAATGATGTAAAGAAGTAAAATAATTTTAAAAATTAACTGCAAATAAATATTTATTTAATATAAATATAAAAATATAAAACAAACCTTTCGTTTATTTGCTGGCCATTAAAATGGCCTTTTAATATATCTGCCATGAAAAATGCTATTTATTAAAAACTACTCCCAGCTAGGGAAATTGCGGGAGAAGGTATAACTAGGGAAGAGGTAAAATGGGAAGCAAAGCTCCACTGATTTGTTGAAATGAAAACTATCATAGCAGTATTGCACGGCCGGTTCGGCAACTGAATAAATAAACAAAACCTCTTGGTCACATCGTAGGTCATACGGTCGCTTCCTGTCCGTTAAAGTCTGTCGAGATGCACGTTAGAGTAAGGAATACCATAAATTTTATAGCTACTACGTACAAAAATCTGTCTAATTTTAAAAAAACAAGAAAAATTAAAAATCGGTTAAATGTATACAAAATAACTAATCCTTTAAAATAATTAAAATACAATGAAACATTATTGGAAGAGTTTTCTAGTTGCAACAATAGTCCCGCTTAAGACAGCTGGATGTTATTATTGTAACGTGTGACCTTTGTTGCTGGGCTGATAAATCGAATAAAGAGAATGGGGTGAAGCAGTTCAGCATTTGGAAGCGACGGAGTTTTCGATAGGCTTTGGCAGTCCTGGTTAGGGCACCAACGAGCTTCAACTGATAATACATTTAATTTTTAACACCCACTTCTTCCATCCCTGGTTTTAGTTTTAGTTGAAGTTTTAGTTTTATTTTCTCATTTTTCATTCATGACTTCAAGAGGTTTTATGTAAAATAAAAGAAGAATTTTTTTTTTTTTAAAGAAACATGAAATAACAGTCTATGAAAAACAAAAAAAATATATACTTAATTATAATAAATAAATAATAATAAACAATTCGAAGCAAATGATGAAATAGAAGAGCTCAGATGGTGAGGGTGCCAAATTAAATTAACAGCCATTAGTTTCCAAACCAGATGCTATAGAGTGTGGTGGCGCTATTTTGACTTCATTGAAATAGCATTGGAAAATTGTTAAGGAAATTTTCGGGGTTACAAGCTTCGCCTCCCGTTCTGCCTCTTCCATGGCTTAACATCATCCCACTCTTCATCGCTGCTGCTATCACCGCTGCTGCGAAAAAGGTGACAAGTTCGGTATGCTTGCTTTCAATCTCCGAAGTAGGCCTATTTAAGTCTTAAATGATTCTTCAAACGGAGGTCGTCGAAATTGTGTTACTTTAGATATTTCTTCTATTAATGCTGAATTAATTTTATAAAGATTCTTGATTTTAAAATAAGAAAATACATTCTGTACAGTCTCCCTAGCTTGATTGTGAATAGTTCATCCTCGAATTTCCAAAGGTGTTCGTTGAAGGAATAGATGAAATAAGATCGCTGGGTGTGAACTGACCGACGCCTTCACACATAATGAAGAAACCCCATAATTCCAAGCATGTTGATTGCCTGATCTGATTAATCAATTTCAACGCTTGGCCATGCCTACTCCAACTATTATTGGATATACTATACTTTTTGTGTAAACTGAAACTGAGAGATTTCTTAAAATAAAAGTTGTGCTTACATACAATTACTTACCGTATTTATTCTACTATAATGCGCATCTTGTATAATGCGATTCCACTTTCAGAGCCCAGAAAAACAGTAAAAATCTTATCCTCTTGTATAATGCGGTCCCCTTTTTTGATTTGTCGCGAGAAATAAAATATGCAAGAATATACAGAAAAAGAAAGGGAAAAAACTCTTTATTTTATTATTGCTATTACCAGTCACTGCTTCTCAGATCATAAAAAGTGGAAAACATGATGAGTTTGTTACAGAAAAGTGAAAAAAGTTTAGAGTTCCATTGCAGGGAAGAGGGAGAATGACTTATTGATGGTCTCTGACAACACATCCTAGAAAGAAAGCCTGTGCACTGAAAATTTATACATGATCATAGGTAGTCATAATTTAGGGCTTATTATTGGTAGAAATCACGGTCTATAGATATTCATGGTCATCGAGCTCCATTGTTAAAATGAAGCTAAAGTTTCTAGCTTCCAATAGGGCGGGAACTCCATTGAAAAGTGGCGCTGCGTGTACAATCTGCCCAAAAACGCCTGCAGCGCCGCCCTATCGACAGACAGAAACTTTACTTTCATTTTCAGTTTCAATGAAAAACCTCTATCGCCGGTCACGGTCGGCCCTTGTGCGATCTGTTTTCCTTAGCTTCTCGAAACAATGGAAAATGGCCGAAGCTCGATGACCATGAATATCTATAGACCGTGGTAGAAATACAATTAACAATGCCTTTTTATGATGTAACAATGTATTAATTATCAGGGTACAGGCTTTCCTTTTAGATGGTGTTGTTTCTGATAGCTGTGTTCGTTAATTTATTCAAAATGGCGGTATGCGAAGTGAGCCATCTAAGTTAGTTTCCTTAATTTTATTTACTGATTACATAAATAAAAGCAAAAATGTGGATAGTGTCAATGAATATTTATAAAAAAAAAAACTCTTTAACCACAACAAAATAATTACAAGAAAAATACAACCTGATCTTGCTGTATTTACTGATATTTACGAATATGCAACGATTTTTTAATAGGTGATTACTGTTAACAAAAATAAATTTATATTAATTTAATAAAATTTTAGTGGGAAAATTAAGGAGAGAATGGCAGTGTTTGTTAATTTATTCAAAATGGCGGCATGCGAAGTGAGCCATGCTAAAATCTCTATCTAAGTTAGTTTCCTTAATTTTATTTAGCGATATTTATAAATATCCAAAGATTTTTGTAGGTGATTGCTGTTAACAATAATAAATAGATATTAATTTACTAAAATTTAAGTGGGAAAATAATAAGATCGACGCAGTTTTGAAGTTAATTTCGTATTAGCCTTTGACGACGGGAAATTAAAATAAAAGTCAAT
This sequence comes from Rhysida immarginata, assembly GCA_023313115.1. NCBI lineage: Eukaryota > Metazoa > Arthropoda > Chilopoda > Scolopendromorpha > Scolopendridae > Rhysida > Rhysida immarginata. Next base: position 25,790 of record JAHWFO010058634.1, read on the forward strand.
TACCGTACTGTATAATGAATTGTACATTGTATATAGTGTATATTTAATGTACTGTGAAGTATATTATACGCTAGTTTCGTTTGAACTTCATCAGCATGGAGTTCATTTCCCCCCCCCCCCCCCCCAGTCGTTGCAGTGCTAATATTATACTCTTGTATAATGCGGGCCCACAAATTTCGGTACTTTTTTAGGCTAAAATTTTTCGCATTATAGTAGAATAAATACGGTAACTCCTCATTGTTAAATGCAAATCCATTTCTTGGTGCTTTTTAACACTTGGGAGGTCTGAACAATTCTGTAAATTATCCAGTATATCTGAGATATGCAATCATTACTGTGTTGTGCTCTTGTGATATTTCAATACTGTATGTGTTTTTATTGACATAATGAATATAAAATAGATAATAGGGTCCACTCAAGCAATATATTTAAAATAGCTGAGATTTGTTTACAAAAACGATTTTTCAATGAGGGTATTTACAAGTAAAAAGAAAGCAGAAAATAAGTTATTGAAAATGTCTGGCACTTTAAAAATTTTGGAAGTAAATAAGATCACAAGTCTGAAAGTCTAACATAAAACTGCATTCACAAGAAAGCTGTAAAGACCTGCAGATGCCAGAAATTCTGGCACTTTCACTACTGCTGCTCTGCTACGAGAGGCACTCGCTTAGCGAGAACACATGCCTCGTGCAGAAGACTTTTCTTCACGAGAGTTCAATGGCGCGAGAGATTACTCGGCGACGAGGCTGCTGCTGCGCTGAAATGACAATTTTAACCTCCATTCCCCTTTGAAACACTTTATATTTAATATCTAAAGTTGATCCGTTATAATTAGTTAACATTTACTCAACATTTAACTTCAACCAGATCAAAAACACCAAAAACGAAATAAGTATACAAAGTGAAAATAATTTGAATTGTATGAAGATGTAGTCAAAATAAATCTCCTTACAAAGTCATATCAAAAATTTTTAATTATTAAAACTTGAACAAAATAAATTTCTTTTAAAAGTTTTAAAACACTACAGTAAAAATCCAAAATTGCAATTAAAAATTTTTCTTCTATTGTAGCCTCCTTTTGCCTTTTTAAAGCGTTCCATTGTCTTTTTAGTTGCCACTTGTGTTTCTTCAACAACATGGGAGAATCGTTCATGGTGTCCTTGCTGGCCAGTTGTGTTAAATGTTGCGTTTGCCTTGCTGAAGCAGGCAGCCAGTCAGAAGAGCGTCGTGCTCTGATCAGATTGGCTGGGATCTGGGCACTTTTTCGCTCTAGCTATACTTTTTCTGTTTCAGTCAAAAAACTCTCTCAACACCGTTCTTCAACAACGACTGCTGTGTAGTCATACGAGAAATGAATCTAGCAAACATGTGAATGATCTTGCAACAACCGAATCTTGGCAGGAATTTCTAGCTTAATTGTGAATGAAGCTTAACAGATTAGTCCCATGGTGCAATACCCAGTTGTAGGTTCATGTTGAGACTCAGTTTGATAATTGTAGTTGCGAACAACAATGGGGACGATATAAGTCGGGAGTACTTACGGTTAGAAGGTCTGGTTCTGATGACTTAGGCATCACATCACGGATGAATAGACAGCTGGATTGTATTAAGACATTCTTCCTCTTTGTTGTATCAGATCAGGAATAATCCACTGCTCCATGTGATAACCCACTTATATCGGGTTTCTGAAAAAGAACGACAAAATTTTGTGATTATAACTTTTTATTGGATGGCACTATACTCTGTCCAAAGAAAGAAAAACTGGGCGTGTCCAGTTAAATTTCCAATTTCAATTGTTAAACATTGTTAATTTTATTTAGCAACAATGTCTAACAATTGAAATTGGGAATTTAATTAGACACGCCCAGTTTTTCTTTCGTTGAACAGAATATAGGATGTTAATTTTTTAACAAGAATTCTCAAAAGACACACAAGGTGGGTTTTTTTTATTTTAACATCAAACTGCGAAATCCTTGCCACAATGGTGAATGGGTAATAATCAGTACTGCCAAAATAAATTTGATTCTGTATGTTCATTGTAATAAGAAAACCAAGTTCCTATTCAAATCAAATAAAAAGTTAAAAGATCACAAATGTGGTCATTCTTTTTCGGAAACTCTTTATATCTCCCGACATTGCCAGACTGCATGCACAAAAAGCCATTCTTCTCATTGGCTGAAAATTTATTTATTTATTTGTTTTTTTGTTTGTTTGTTTGTTTATTGGGTTAGCTATAAAGCAATTACAATAGTGCTCAACAAAGCCAGTATGGTATAAAACCGACAAGTTAGGCCAAGTGGGCACTGAACAGAACAAAATCGAAAATACAAAGTGAGTTAATATACAATTAGTAATTAAATATCAGTACAAAACGTTAATACAAAAGAGGAAAAAAAATTGAAGTCTAACAAACTACCGTATTTGTTTTTATTATTATTATTATTATTATTATTATTATTATTATTATTATTATTATCATTGTTTGGGGAAGCCAAACTCGGATCAAGTCCGGAAGCCAATCCCAGAGGTGGACCCAAAAGAGGGCCAAAGCCCAAGGGACTCAAATGTGAGGGAGGGAAAGTTATGCACTCGTGGGAGTATTGATGTTTGGGTGTAGGAATTTCCTTACTATGTGACAGGTGTTTAGAATTGTGGCTTTCTGTAAGGTTTTGTATAAGTGTGGGTTTAAATTTAGTGTTGACAGGCTTTTGTGTAGCGAGTGTGGAATAACCCCAGTGGCAGAAACAACGATAGGGACAATGTGTACTCTGTTAACTCCCCAAAGGCGTTTTATTTCATGTGCAAGATCCGTATATTTAGTGATTTTGTTAGTGTATGTCTTTTGTAAATTGTGTGTGTTGGGGATGGAGATATCAATTATGTAAGTCACTTTGTTTTGCTTATCTACTAGTGTAATGTCTGGTCTGTTATGAGGGATAGTTTTGTCAGTGATTATAGCTCTGTCAAAATATAGTTTATGTGTGGTCTCTAAGACAGTGTCGGAGATATATTTATAGTAAGGAGTGTGAATGTCCCTTAGCTTGTGTATCTTAGCAAGATGTTGATGTATGATGTTGGCTACCTGGTTATGTCTGTGTAAATAATCTGTCTGCGTGAGTATTTTGCAACTGGATATGACGTGTTGGATGGTTTCCTCTGCGATATGGCATTTCCTGCAAGACCCGTCAGTCGATTCTTTAATAATGTTTTCTGTAGCCTTTAGTGTTAATAACCTGGTCTTGTATGGCAATCATGGTTCCTTCAGTTTCCCCAAAGAGACTCCCTTCACTCAACCAAAAGTTCGATTTTTTTGTGTCGACGTGTGGCTGGTTCAGGTCAGAAGGATGTCTACCGTGGAGTTGCTTTCCGAGCCATGATTGAAGTTTAGTGCATGTTGTAGGAATGTTATGGGTGTTCTGCATGCTGTTCAGATTCAGAGGTGTGTATTTTGTATCAGCCATGCAGACTGCTTTGTGTAATGGTGATGTGTGTTGTTTAGAGTGAAAGAATTCTCTGAGTGACTGAGTCTGTTTCTGGTGTAGATCTGTTATGTCAATAAGACCTCTGCCTCCCTCTGAACGAGGCAGGGTGAGTCTTTCAATAGCTGTGTGTGGATGGTGCTTTCTGTGCTTTGTAAGCAGTTTACGTTGTTTCCTTTAAAGTCCCTCAAGATCTGTGTGTCTCCACTGTATGACTCCAAAGGAGTAGGAGAGTATTGGCGTGGCATAAGTATTGATGGCCTTGATTAAATTTCTGGAATTTAAATGCGTTTTAAGTATTGCCTCTAGCCTATGAAGATATTGTTTAGTGAGTGTATTCTTTATGTGTTTGTGCTCCAGAAGCTTGGCTTGCTTAAATCCTAGATATTTGTAAAATTCGTAATTTTCCATAGCAGCAATGTGATCTGGTTCATCTAATGTGAAGCCCCCTTCCCTGAGTACTCCATTTTCAATGTGAATGGTTTTGCATTTGTCCAACCCAAATTGCATGTGTATGTCTTTTGAAAAGTTTCGTGTAATGTCAAGTAATTGGTGCAATTGTGTTTGTGTGGAGGTGTAGATTTTCATGTCGTCCATGTAGAGTAAGTGTGAAAGCGTGTAGTGGCAGCTTTTATTATGTTTAATTGTGTAGCCGTAAGTTGTGCTGTTCAGTCTGTTGGAAAGTGCATTTAGTGCAAGACAAAACCAGAGTGGGCTCAGTGAGTCACCCTGGAAGATGCCCCGGTTTATCTGTATTTTGTCAGTCGTGATGGTTTCACTGTTGAATGTGAGGTGTAGTGTAGTTCTCCAATGCAGCATTGTACTTTCTAAAAATGTGATAAGTGTAGGGTTTATTTTATATAATCGTAGTGTATATAACAGCCATTAGTGTGGGACACTATCAAAGGCCTTTTTGTAATCAATGTAGGCTGCATGAAGGTGTCGATGTTTATTGTGAGTTTGCCGTAGGACCACACTGTCTATCAGGAGTTGCTCCTTACAATCCATGTGGTTTCTATGGCATCCCTTTTGTTGCTCAGTGAGAATGTTGTTTGTGTCTGTGTGTATAAATTTTATTTGTGATACAGGCAGTTATTATTTTGTAAAGTGTAGACAGGCATGTGATAGGTCTATATTGTGTGGGATCTGTAGTGTTATGTGACTTTGCTACCATGTATGTTATTCCTTGTGTGAGGAAATGTGGCAATGTCTGTGTGTTTGCAAAGTGTTGGAGATCTGTTTTGCAAGGGCCAGATGCAAACAGGTGAAGCGCTTATACCAGAAGTTCTGAATCCTATCTATACCTGGAGCCTTCCAGTTGTGAGTACGTTTAATGACTTGTGAGAGTTCATCTGCTGATATGTCAGTATAAGGCATGTTTGATAGTGTGGATGCTAATTGCTCCTCTTCCCTCATCCAGCTAGCTTCCCTATTATGTTCAACTGAGACAGACCAAAGAGACGACCAATAATGTTGGAGTGCTGTTTGTGTTGGCAGACCAGTGTTTTGTGTCTGTGTATAATCTTTGTTTAACTGCTTATAGAATGTCTTCTCATTGTTTGCGAATAACTTGTTCTGCTGTTTGCGCTGCGTGCATGTTTTGTATCTCTTCAGGCGTTGTGTTTTTGCAGCTAACTTTTGTTTCAATGTGTCCATATATTCTGTAATGTGTTGATTGTGCTGCTCATGTCTGGTATGTGTTTTAATCTTCTTAAATAACTGTCTGAGGCATTTGTTCTACTTTGATGAAGTGTTGTTTTTAGTGTACTGTGTAAGTCTACCTAACTGCTTGCGGATTTCGTCAATCTCAGACTCAATCCGCTTTTGCCATTTAGGTTTCTGTTGGGTGTATAATTTTTGTGTGTTTTTATGGATTGATTTCCTACCCAGTGTGGATATAACTGTAAGAGCCCCAGTGTAAATAAGTAGGTGTATGTATTCTAAAGATATATTTTCTTCAATGTACTGTGGTAAGATATATGTTGAAAAATAGGAAAGAAAATTCCGCAGCCCAGGATCGAACCAGGAACCTTTGGCTCGGACCGCCAACGCGCTAACCAATTGCGCCACTGCGGCCATGAAAGCATTTCGCTATTTACATGACCTTAGGGCTTGGTTAGAGCAGTTACCTAGTTCGCTGGCTGGGACTA
>JAHWFO010058634.1:43661-57827 GCA_023313115.1 Rhysida immarginata
CCCCCCCCCCCCCCCCCAGTACGTAATCGGTTCCACAATTGTCAAAACGGTATGCGCTGGGGAGAGGGCATGTCAAGGGCTCGGGACCAAACAAGTGAAGGCATAGACACAAATGATATGGTAAGGCAACAACAATTTATTTTACCAATTCTTTCTTTACATCGGACAATACAACATGGTGTACACTAAGGTTCAAGGGGGCCCCTTCGAAAACATGCAACTCTTAACAATGCTTAAGCTGCACTGAGCGGCGCTCAATATAAGAAAATATACCGGTACTCCGACTCATGATACCATGTACAGTCTCTGTAGGATGCTTAGGGTCTCCTTACAATGAGGGAAGGGAAAGAGAAACTTACTCCCAGGGCTGCCGTGACAATGCGAGCAGCTCCGTACCCCCGAATAAGTATTCCCCAACAGAGAACGCAAGAAAGCGTACAGCACCTCCTTTTATGTGAGTGTAGCGTAACCCCTCTTTGCGGGCACGGATACTAAGACCCAGCAGCCACTGGCGAGCTCCCGAGACCCACCGATGCCGAGCTGTGCGCTTGTAACCAGTGCACGAGCATATTTTTGCTATCGGCGCTCGGGATGATTACTCTTTATGCCCCACGACTAGCTGCAACATCCCGAAGAGCTCCGTCATGTGTCATGGTAGGGTACTACTAGCTTATCTATGAATTAACTAATTACGACTAAGTTTGTAACAGTATATCTTCTCCCAGTTGAGACAGTACAAGTGGCCTATCACAGAAATGAGGCATTTATTACAAGACACAACGAGAATGCATCACAGGGGTGAGTTGCATCATTTAGTTCCGATGTCCTCGGTGGGAGGTTCCGAAAACTGAGTCGAATTTCTCACACTTCGAAATCTCCAGAAAACGTTGATTCTCTGCATCGTCAATAATAAAAATACAAGTCACTCACCAATGATCAGCAACTTTCCACAGTATTACCATCCATAAACTTTAGGTTCCGGGTAGTCGTGCATCATCCCACGCATTCGAGGCATCATCATGTCGCAGACATCGAAACATCCGGCTGATGCTCCGCATTCCTTGCAAACTTATTAAACTAGACTTTAAACTTTGTTTGTAACGTACAACTCTCTTTATAACAAATCATTTCGGAATGTTATTAAAACCGCAAATAAATTCTTAATTTAAACCATAATTCAGCTAAAACTCCATTGACAAAGGAGCAGAAAAATCCTAGCAGCCAACGAACGTCTATTTATCCCGGGAGTTAAAGCCCAAATAAAAAAAACAACAAAAACTGATATTTAAACAAACGAAAACACACATCAAACTGTGCGCACTTTTTCTCAGAATCCCTCACCAACAATTCTCTGTTGGAAGCTGAGACGATCTTCCAAGAATTTACTCCCAACAATCACAGCTCCAACAGAGAATAACAATACACACGTTGATTCATCCTCCAAACAATACGATGATACAATAAACCATTCACTCGCAATCCATATGACCACTAAACAATCGACTAATTATTCGCATAAAAGCATAACTTTACTATAAAAACACTCAACAAAATGCTAAATTAGAATGACACGGACAAAAACTAACAATCAATGTCTCCCAACAATGCGGGCAATCCCGAAAGGCCTAAAAATAATACACGATTTTCATAAATCTTGCACGTGTCCTTCGCCAGACCCATATGACACCCAAACTGACATGGAATGTTACAATATATACAAACTGAGACAGACGTACGAAGTACAGTCTTTCAAAGAGCTTAGAAAATATTGGTAGGACTGAAATAGGGCGATAGTTGGTGAATTGTTGGTTATCACAATTCTTGTAAATCGGCGTCACTCTCTCCAGTTTGAGAGGGGAAGGATATACAGGGTGAGGCATTTATCTTGAGACAACTGAATATCTTGTCAGCAAGACTTGTTTGAAAAAAATGTTCCAGATAAAAGTTATTTGATTCAGGGATGGAAATGCAACGGCAATGCTCATTTTTCATTGGGTGGATGGGTTCAAGATTATTTCAAAGTCAACTTTGTTTTTTCAAATGGAAACCTATATTTTTCTCATCAGTTCCACAATCTGGGGAAAAAAACAACTTTTGTTCGAAAAATTATTCTGTTGGATCTTTATTTCTTGTGATATTCAGCTTTGAAATTTGTTCACACTACTTCCTAATTTAGAGCTTCACACAAATCTGCAAGGCTTTATAACAAATGCTCAAAATGGTGACCTTCAACTTCGATACACTTATTAATTCACTTTATAAAAGATTGATGCGCACTCAAAAGAGTCTCTCTTAATATTGCTACAGGCATTTCGAATGCGCTCTTTCATGTACTCTCGAGTTGTTGGTTGCGTCTGGTATACCTTTTCCTTAAGGTAACCCATAGGAAAAAGTCTGGAGAAGTGAGATCTGGTGATCTCGCAGGCCAATTAATTCGACTGCCCCTTGTAATTGTCATCTAATATTTATCGTGCAATCAGTGAAAAATAGGCCGGGCACCCATCATGCTGAAACCACATGTTTTGTCTAACTTCCAAGTTTACTTCATTGAGCAGTAGTGGTAAGTCTTGGTCCAAAACATTTCTGTATTTCTTTCCATCCAATGTACCGTCAATAAAATAGGGACCTATCAGTTTGTCACCCAAGATTGCACACCAAACGTTGACATTCCAAGGATGTTGATGCTCAACTTCGAGTAACCAGTGTGGATTTTCTGCAGACAAATAATGCATGTTGTGCCAATTCAACTCTCCATGATTAGTGAAACCCGATTCATCGGAAAATAAGATGCGAAGAAAGAAATTATTATCCATTTCAATTCTACCATGTTCCCATTGACAGAATAACACTCGATTCTTAAAGTCATCTCCGTGGAGATCTTGATGTAATGACACATGATATGGGTGAAATTTATGACGCTTCAGGATCCTCAGAACACTTCTTTGAGATATTCCAGAATTGCTAGAAATCGTGCGAGAACTGATGTGAGGATCATGAGCGACTGCTGCTAACATGGCGATTTCATTGTCTGCACCAGCTACTGATCGCTGGCTTTCTTTTTTTCGGTTGTACACTTCCCTCTTCTGAAAACTGTTTCACAACACGATAGAAAGAACTACGAAAGAGTATCTCTAGCGAGGAATCGTTCAGCGATAAATGTATTGCTTGATCAACATCTCGTCCAGATTCACCATAAATTGAAATCATTTCAATTTTTACTGAGACTGATAATTTTTCTATATTAGCTTACAATGGAATGAAGAACTAGAACTGAAGACAACGATAAGTGAACTAAAAATGTATATCTTCATAAAATTCATTACTTGCTCGTCTAAGGTCATCATTTTGAGCATTCGTTACAATAAAACAAAAATAACAGAATAATTTTTCGAGCAAAAGTTGTTTTTTTTTTTTCGTAGATTGCGGAACTGATGAGAAAAATATAGGTTTCTATTTGAAAAAACGAAGTTGACTTTGAAATAACCTTGAACCCATCCACCCAATGAAAAATGAGCATTGCCGTTGCATTTCCACCCCTGAATCAAATAACCTTTATCTGGAACATTTTTTTCAAAAACGTCTTGCTGACGAGATATTCAGTTGTCTCAAGATAAATGCTTCACCCTGTATACTTGAAGCTAAAGATTTATTGAAAATTAAAGCCAAAGGTTCAGCAATAAAAAAATCAAACTGCTTTAATAACATCAGACCCGAGTCCCTGAGGGAGTGCTATGGGGCAAGTTTCAATTGACCAAGTTGCCCTAGGGTGGATGGAACTCCTCCCACATTTTCCAGCAATAGGTAGTTTCCACTCTTCGGGAAGAGATCTGGGGGGAAATCCACACCTTCCTAGATGACATCCTGGTGTCCACACGTACATTTGCGGAACACCTGCAGGTACTCCGGTGGGTGTTCAAGAGGTTCCGGGAGTGTGGACTGCTCATCAAGCCTGTGAAGTGTCAGTTTTGTTTGCCAGTGGTGCGATATCTGGGGCACGCAATCTCGCGCTGAGGGGGCAAGTTCCGATCCAGAGAACGTGGCAGCCATTGGTCGGCTGCATGCACCCCAAAATGTTCGGGAGGTGCGTGGCTTAGTGGGCTCTTTGAACTTCTACAGGCCATTCCTCTGGGACCTGTTGGGCACCCTAGTCTCAATCACTAATCTCACCAGGAAGGGGGAGAAGTTTCACTGGGGACCAGAGTGCCAACGGGCCTTGGAGCTTGTGAAGAAGGTTCTGTCTGAGGCGCCGGTCCTGAGGATTCCCGATTATGGGAAACAATTCATCTTGGCGACAGATGCGTCGGGGCACGCAATTGGTGCTGTTTTACAGCAGGAGGTGGATGGGGCGTTGTGCCCCATAGCTTATTATAGTCAGAAACTGAAGGGGGCAGAGCTTAACTATGCCACAATTGAAAAAGAAGCGTTGGCTATTGTCTGTGCCATGTGCGCATTTCCGGCACATCATTCTAGAGTATCCAACTGTAGTGGTGACCGACCACCAGCCGTTGGTGTTTATCCAACCAGCGCATATTGTGCTGGGCCCTACAATTGGAGGAGTTCCAGCTCTCGTATCTGCACATGGCTGAGAAGCTGAATGCTGTGTCGAACATTCTGTTGTGGCATTGTGATCATGTCATAGCCACCCAGGGTGATGATCTGTGGTGGGAACAGGTGCATCAAGAGCAGTTGCAGGACCCATGGATTGTGGGCCTTCGCACCGAGATTATGAAAAAAACGTGGGTGCACTGAAAGGAAGGACTGTTTGAGTTGCATGAAGGTCTAGTGGTCTGGCGGCACCTGAAGCAATTTGGGGCCAAGATGAAGGTATGCATCCCTGAGAGCTTGCGACCAGAAATTATTGATCTGACCCATGGGAGTAAGCTCGGTGGGGGGGGGCACTGGGGAGTGAGTGCAACAGTGCATAATATTAAGAAGACTTATTACCGGCGTGGAATGATGGTAGATGTGGGTAGGCATATTATGTGTGTTGGATTACGCGCTGTTCTCAATATGCTCGAGATGTCATGAAACGCTGGGGGAGAAAGGGGTGCCAACACTAGGGCACTGAGTCTGGCTGTTGGCGAAGAGTCGGAGGAGGAAGGTGATGAGTTAGAAGAGCTGTCCTGGCAGGGTAGTAGGGGAGGAGCGGGAACACCAGTGGTGCATGAACCGCAGCAAGCGGAGGTTCCCGAACAGTTTGTGGTGGTGGAGGAGTTTACTCCTCAGGATGGCATGTGCCAGCTACCACAAATTCCGAGTGATGATAGCTCCATAATTGGAGATGAGCGGGAGGAGCCACCCCGTGAACAACGCTACAATTTGCGGCGACAACTGCGGGTGAACTATCGAGATCTGGACAGGGGCAAGAGGTAGCGCTGGTCGTTGGGTGCACATGGGAATTGGTCGTTGGGTGCTGATAATTGTACACTCGTGCCCCCCCCCCCTACTCTTTTGTAGTTTGAAGTACGTGGTACTTTGGAGTTTAGGCGGGGCGTATGTGACTGTAAGTCAGTGTGTATGTAGTGTGAGGGGAGGTGCTCCCTGTTCTGTTGTTCTGATGTGTGACTGGAGTGTGGTTGTTCCTGTGCTTAGTGGTTATGTTAAAAAGTTTTGCCGAATTTGTTATTCACTGTAAGAAGCTGTTATATTTCACAGCGAAGAGTCAGTTGTTGCTCTATTGTGGTGTAGTGTTAAGCTGCTCACGATTATTGCGTTTGTTAAGAGCATGGAGATTTATGCTTTGTTTGTTGAGAGAGATTGAGCACTTCTCCGACGCTGTAACAATGTCCTTATCATCTGTCTGGGGGCTTTGTTGTGACGAGAAGAATTTCGGAGAAAACCTGCAATAAGAGCGGTTGTTTTGTTGTGGGTTATGTTGGCCTGTGCTAGAAGAACAGAAGCGTCTAGAACGAGTAATGTCGGCCTTGCTAATGGTGGCGATGTTCCGATTACTTTTGTAAAAGTTACCGTCATGTTTTAGCCGCAAAGTTGGCCTTTTCGCCAATATTCTACTAAAGTTTGGTCTGCGGATTACCTTGTGTTTTTTTGTAAACATGAACTTTGGGGATTGCCTGAGATGTGTAAACATGAGTGATGCGAAATGAACATTAGCGTGTGCTCATGGCATCTGTGTTTACGATGTTCTTTTGTCCATCGACGGTGAATGATGCTTTTCCTCGGATAAATGTCTCCAAACTTGAGAAAACATCTTCCGTCATAGTTTCCATGTTCTTGTTTAATTAAGCGTTGTGATTTCAACGGAACACTGACTCCGTCAGTCCTCTCTGTCTCAGTTAATGATTTCGGCGTGTCAGGCACGAAACTGTGTTTGCCTTGTTGAGCGAGAAAGTGGCCCGTGTGCAGCTTTATCCTCTGTGGAGGGCTCTTGCATAGCGAACATTTTCTTTTGGCAGTTACCAACCAACGCTCACCGATCAATCTTGAACTTATTGCTTAAGTCAGAACAATTCAGCAGTGATGACAATTGAGGGTCTTAACAGGTGGCATTAGTCGCCTGCCTGAGTGTAATTTTGGTGTTAAGGTGAGCCCGCACAAGTGACCCCCTTTCCTTGTGAAGTAGGCAGAGGCTCCGTATCTGTCCGTGGTAGTCACTTGTGATGCAGCCGGTCATATTTATCTCGCCTGTTCGAAGCGGATTTGGGAAGTAGGCTCTGAATAGCGTGCTGTTGTTGTTTGAGCGCGGGGCGCTCAGCATGCTTTTGTTCGGGGTTACAGTACTCCTGCCCTCCTTAATTCCGAGACGGTTTAAGCATAGTGTTAGAAGAATTGCGGGGTGCCCTCAATTAAAAAGGGTGCGCGGTGCGTACGTGGGGCTGCTTGGGTCTACTGATTCTCAGACGCTTCAGCAATCTTGGGTGTGGTAGTGGCTACAGTCAAATAGGCCAATATAGCTGGTTTTGATCAGCACCTACAGTGATTACGGACGCTTGTGCTGGCGAGAAGCCAATTGCTGGACGCTGTTTACATTAATGTGTTGTTGATATTATCTTCATGTGACTTATTGCTTGTTAATTTATGCACAAGTATGTTAGTCTCCGTTACATTTTAAGGGGGCCCCTTGTTACTTATGTTTGATCTTGCTAATTTTAATACATACTAATGATATTTGCTGTTAAATTTATTATTGCGAATTAAACACTTTGTTCACCCAATCACACCGGCTATTCCGTTGTTTGTCACCGCCCTCGCGAGTTCCACCCTCCCCTGCCTCATCGCGTGGGGGTCGTACAAGCTCTCGGTCTGTATATCAAACACGCCCCTGTGCGTGCGTGCACAGCAGAACGAAGATTCAGGAGCATCAACTCGGGTCGAGATATATGTTTATCCAGAAAACCTAGGTTTATCCTTATTAGGAGTTTTAGCTAAATGTGGATTTGTATTTGAGTTATTGGGAAATGGTTATTAATTACTATACAGATAATTTTTTTTACCGGATGGCAATTAGCTAATTTTAATTACCATATTTACTTGAATACATTATGAGGTTTCGTTTTGTTTTATTTTTTACAGAAAACTGATAGAAAAAAGTGATCTCAGGTTAAATTTGCGTGCGACGGAAAAAAATTTATATTTTTCCTCATGCGGGAACTTTCTTTCCAACCCAATATGTATGTGCCTGCCTGCTGGTGTTAAAATTTTAAGATATTTTTAAATTCTAACAACTTGGCCGTGTAACGACTTTCCCCTATCTCTTCTATACACTCTTCGGATAGTTAGGATTTTGGAATGGATACGATCGCTTAAAAACTCTTCAAAATTCTACCTAGGGTCGAAATTTATTTAAAAACTATCTTGGACAGGCACATAAGTGAGCTTGGCGATTTTCTTCTTGTAGAAAATTGGTTACACAATGAGTTTCCTGCATTTTCCAACAACAGCGTGACGCCGTACCTAATTTGCTTAAAACTGTCAGGTGGTCATAATAAATTGGCTACTTGGTGAAAATTGTCTGTTCCAAAGCGGCTATGCGAGTTTGCCAATTTGGCTGTTTCGACAGCTGGGCAGTAGAATTGGGTTTTCTTCCACAAGCCTGCTCGTTAGGTAACTCGTATTGCTCTTACAGAAAGTGTAAATTCTGACAACCTCTCTGTAGATCCATTAGGCCCAAATACATTGCAATAACAGTTCAAGCTACCCATTTATTGAGTCAGGCTGATCCATTAGGCCCAGATACATTCTGCTTGTAGCTGATCAGAAGCAACATACTCAATACGATCTTGTCAAGCATTAAAAAGCTACGTAGCAGTGACCCTCATACAGGTGAAATAATTGTGCCATTTTAGAAACAACTTTATCTCAAAATTTTCTGAAGAGTAAGCAGTTCAGCTTTTTTTCCTCGCTTAGTAATATTTACTTCTACTTCATCTCTATGATAATCTTTTATACACAAACGGATTCCTGTAAATAATAATTACCGAAACACAGTTTTTTTTGGGTTTTTTTTTTGGTAAGTTTTAATAGGCACGCTGTTTCAAGTGCTCAAGAGGCATTAGCATTGATAACAGTCTTGTAGAAGCCATTCTGGTTGGACCTTTAAGTCGGTGCTAAAAAGCAGAGTAGAAAAAAAAAATTTCTCCATAAACGGAATATTTATGACTGAACTGGAATCCACAAGTCCTTGAAAAATCAGATGAATGCAAACAACTTCTACAATCCTAGACAGCTGAAGAATGGAAATATGCCATGTGGTTTGACATATGGTTTCCATACATGTGACTTGTTGAATGCGATTGTTATATGACTAACTGAAATCGCATCTGTGGAAGCCAGCTCTTAGTGTTTGTGAGATGGAATTTTCCCCTTTTTCCTCTCTCTCTCTTTCCCTGGTGCTTCTTGCTCCTTAATGTTTTCTTCTTTACATGTTTATTCATTTAACAATCAATTTTCATTTATAAAAATTCTTTCATCTTTATTGTTATCATTTTTATTGTTTAGTATATAGAGCTTTATTTTATTATTCAGTGAACCCTGGTATCATCCCAAAACGATTGGAGCCGTGACTCATCGGACCTATGCTACATTTCCAGTTCTTCAGAGTTTAAGCCCAGGTAAGATGTATCCTGTGTCGTAGAGTTTTTACTGTTTGCTATTTGATTGTAGATTAGCATTCACATTTATATAAGGGTTGTACAAATGAAAAAGAAAATTTGTGTGGGAAAAAAAAAGACGACGTGTAGGATCATAAGTTTTTGTTTTCAACAATTGTGAAACCCCACGTGCAAATTGAACAATAGGTTGCAAGTGTTGCATCACATGAGAAAGAACGATAGCTCGCACTTTGAAGCTCTGCGAGTGATCGCTTCGTCCAAACAAGCAATCGCAAACAAATCGAAGTCAAATCGCGAAAAAATCAAAAGCAATCACAAATAGCATGGGAAAGGTGATCTTGACCGTGTTTTTTGATCGCAAAGGCCTGTTTTTACTGGACTTTCTTGATAAAGGCACCACGTTAACGCAGCACGATATGGGGAAACATTGAAGGCACTGCGTGCGGCCATCAATTGCAAGCATCCTGGACTTCTTACAGAAGGAGTACTTCTTCTCCACGACAACGCGCGTCCTCACACCTCAAAAGCAACGATAGACCTCATCAAAAAGTTCAACTGGGAAGCAATGTCGCATCCACCTTACAGCCCTGACTTATCCCCATGTGGCTTTCACATGTTTGGGGATCTCAAGAAACATCTGAAAGGCCGCAGGTTTCAGTTGGACAATGAAGTGAAGGAAGAGGTTTTGGAATGGTTCCACACGTAACCGAAAGACTTCTTCCGTAAAGGAATTACATGCCTTGTTACACAGTTGGATAAATGCCATAATGCATTTGGAAGGTATTTTTAAATTCCTTGTATACACTTTGGATAAAATAAATAATTTTCGTTTTCATTTGTACCACCCATATATATTTTTCCTCTAAGTAAGCTTTCTGTGCTTTATACAAAACAAACATCATCCACATCTCGGTGCTGCATCAGCTACTTCTTGGCTATAATCTTAAATACGTTATCTGCCATGCCATTGAAACATTCTACGAGGGCACTCCGATAATAAAGGTACAGGTCAAATTATCCAGGACATATTCAAAGAAACAAATTTCATGTATATTACAAAGGTTTGTTTATTTTTCAACATAGTCGCCGTGAACATTTAAGCATTTGTCCCAGCACTTCACCAGTTTAAACATTGCTTCACCGTACGTTTCTTGTCCCAAATTAACGAGATATTGTTGAACTTCAGCTTGCATTGCTTCTTGGTTAGGGAATCGTTTGCCCGATAAAAAATTCTTTAGAGGACCGAAAAGGTGGAAATCAGACGGGGCGAGGTCCAGACTGTAGGGGGGGGGGGTAGTGCTCTAGGATTTCCCACTTTCTCGCTTTCAGACAGGCTTTCGTCTTGTTCGAAGTGTGAGGTTGTGCGCCATCATGCAAAAACCTCACTCCAGCACGTAATCGTCCTGATCGATTTCGATGGATGGCTTCTCGCAATTTTTCCAGTTTTTCGCAGTATCTGTTGCTCCTTCAGCTTGGAGAAATCTGATTACTCCTCGAACTTCGACTTTGACATATTTGTTGATAACACTGGTCATTTTGTCAACTTGCTGTATGCCAGGTATTGACTCAACGAACAAATAGTTTTAGAGGTATGCATGTGACGTAGCTGCGCATGCACGTCTCGTATGCCTGTCCCCTGTACCTTTATTATCGGACCGCTCTCGTAGTTTATTTCTAAATACACAGATGGAAATGGAATAGTGCTCATATATGTATACATTTATAAATTTTATAGTGATGTTGATCAACTAAAAGTTACACTTTCTTTGGAAATGGTGCATCCATGAATAAACAGTGCATTTTAGTAAGAGGTGTTTTCTCCATGACCACAAGTACTCACTTTCTTTTGATGCCATTGAAGCAGAAAATTTGCAATGTCATTTTGAGGAGCTGCTCTTCATGCCTGATACATATTGTGTGCCACTTTTTGAAGATTATGAGGCCAATGTGATTGCAAATGCCTTTCCATGTTATCTCAAAAATACTCGTGCTTCTCAAACTGTGGTATGCGTACCACTGGTTGTACTTTTAAGTCATGCCAAGTAGTGCTCATGTGGAACTTTTTCTTCCATACAACACGGACGTACATTAAAGAATCACTGATAGTAGTGCAAGGGTCAGTCAAATGAAAACCGAAAATGTTTTTTACAGCTCCATTATTACACATAAGAGTTGGAACGAGTGCACTATTTTTCAATGTACTCCCCCGTTTTTTGATGCATTTCCACCACCGAGTCAAGCAGAGCCATGACTGACCTGCAATGCCGTTGCCATGTCATCGATGGTGACCCATCTATCCCGCAGAATCATCTCCTCCGCCGCTGCAATTGCCTCGGTTGTCACAAGACGATGTGACTGGCCTAGCCTCGGCGCATCCACCAAACTTGTTGTGCCAAGGCTGAATTTCTTACACCATTCGTACACCTGAGTCTGCTATAAACCTGCAGCATCATACTGTGCCAACATGCATCAATGGATTTCTATTGGTTTCGTGCCTTCACTGTGTAGGGAACTGATCACTCCACACTGCTCTTCTTTGTGGTGCATTCCAACACAGGGGCCACCATATTGGAAACGCCCGTATGGTGCCAGTGGGTCATGTGGGGATAGTCCACGTGCATGCATAGCGGGTCTAATCGCCATGGGAGTGGTTTTCGATTTTCTACAGCGGTTTTCCGGTTTTCATTTGATTCAGCCTTGTACCAGTCAGCTCACGGAGTGGTACTTGTTTAAAAAAGTTTGAGAACCAATGTTCTAAGGGACAAAAGTCAGGGGACCAGTCAGGTCAGTCTAAGATCTATTTCAAGCTTTTTTTTATGTAATTTTCAGTGTGTGGTCATGCACTGTCTTGTTGGAAAATGCTATTTAGTATCACAGAGGAGGACTGGCCTACTGAATTTCCATGTGCGCATCAGAATAGGTGTAGCTCTTCTTCACAGAGAGGGACTTGGCTACTGAATTTCCATTCTGACCACAGGAATGCTCTTTGCATATACAGGACAAGTCAAAATGATGGACACAATTTCAGAAGTTTGCTCTGTGAAATCCAATGAACAATATTGTATTGTGAGACATGTGCTACGAAAGGTAAACATTCAAAGTTTATTTCAAACACTAATGCCGTTAAACACTAATCACAGAGATGTTTACATGATAGTCAAGCACACAGAACGATTCTGTTCTCCAGTCAAAGCCATTTTCTTTAACAGCTCGCTGCTGACCCTTAGCAGTAGAAAGTGAAAACGGTATCAGGTCAATTCGTCGAGCATCAGTTCGTCGGCGTCAATTCGTCGAGCGTCATTTCGTTGAGAGTGTCAGTTGGTCGCGCAGTTAGTTCGTCGGAGGTCAATTCGTCGAGCGTCATTTCGTTGAGAGTGTCAGTTGGTCGGGCGGTCAATTTGTCGGAGGTCAATTAGTCGAATGTCAATTCGTCGACCATGTCAGTTGGTCGGGCGGTCAATTTGTCGGAGACAAATTCGTCGGGTGTTTCAGTTGGTCGAGATAATAAATAAATGGTCGAAAAAACTTTCATAAAATTCATTAACGAAAAAAATTTTTGTTACTAATTAATTTACTTGAAAGGTAAACAATAAATACCATTACTGTTAAAACTCCGTATCTATATGCAGCTTTTGTAAGCAATGTGATATAGTAGACCGCTTCAGTATCTTTCATTTTCAGAATGAAATTAATAACTGTATAAAATTAATTATCGGACAAATTGAGCACATACAGGAAATTATCTTTTTATTAAGTAAAAATTAAATAATAACATAAATAATAAGCTTGCCGAAACATTTAATATCCTGTGGTCGATTTCCTCAGTTTAACACAAAATTTCACGTCACCTGTTCGCAGACTGGCATATGCACATATTCATAACAACATAAAAAATAAATGGTCGTAAAAACCTTTAAGGAACATTTATTAACAAAAATCAACAAATTGCGTTACTGTTAAAATGTGTATTTAAATACAGCTTTTGCATGTAATAAGCAACAAACGATAATCTGATAATAAAGGAAATAATACGAAAGGCAGAGGGGGGCGGGGGCGGGTTCAAACTAAGAGGTTGTCGAGGGTAGGATAAAAGCCCCTAACTGTTTATACTGCTTCAGTAGTCTTCATGTTCAGATTATACTTAATAATTATAAAAGTATTACACAAACTGATCACATACAGGAAATTAAATTTTTATTAAGTGAAAGTTAAATAACAATACTTGTGTGTAAAAAATTAAATAATAACATAAATACTATGTGAAATACAACAAACTGGTCACATATAAAAAATTAAATTTTTATTAAGTAAAAGCTAAACAATAACTTAAATATGAGGGTGTAGGACTTTCAATTCAATCTGATTGCATGGCCTATACCGTTTAAAAATTCTGGCAATGTCTTCCGACGGTTCACGCACAGGGCTTCAAGCCGCCCCTGATGATCTTACGCGGCACGTTTGTTGTATTTCTTTTATAGTTATTAATCATATAGTATTTGTTATTGTTTAATTTTTACACTCTAGTAGCTGTAGTAATATTTAACTTTTACTTAATAAAAATTTAATTTCTTGTATGTGATCAGTTTGTGTAATACTTTTATAATTATTAAGTATATTCTGAACATGAAGACTACGGAAGCAGTATAAGCAGTTAGGGGCTTTTATCCTACCCTCGACATCCTCTTAGTTTGACCCCCCCCCCCCTGCCTTTCGTATTATTTCCTTTATTATCAGATTATCGTTTGTTGATTATTACATGCAAAAGCTGTATTTAAATACACATTTTAACAGTAACGCAATTTGTTGATTTTCGTTAATAAATGTTCTTAAAAGGTTTTTTTGACCATTTATTTATTATGTTATGAATATGTGCATATGCCTGTCTGCGAACAGGTGACGTGAAATTTTGTGTTAAACTGAGGAAATCGACCACAGGTTATTAAATGTTTCGGCAAGCTTATTATTTATGTTATTTAATTTTTATTTAATAAAAAGATAATTTCCTGTATGTGCTCTATTTGTCCGATAATTAATTTTATACAGTTATTAATTTCATTCTGAAAATGAAAGATACTGAAGCGGTATAAATAGTTTGGGG
>JAHWFO010058634.1:62827-78488 GCA_023313115.1 Rhysida immarginata
CTCGACGAATTGACCTCCGACGAACTAACCGCGCGACCAACTGACAATCTCAACGAAATGACGCTCGACGAATTGACGCCGACGAACTGACGCTCGACAAATTGACCCTCGACGAATTGACACGTAACCAGTGAAAACACTAGAGACAACTATACTGTGAAAGTTAACCCTTCGAAGCACATGTTTCACATTATGACACGTTCATTAGACATCCAGAATAAATGTCTGAAATCTGTTCCATCAGTTTCACTTGGGTATGTCACAGCTGGACGACAGTCAACTGGACGATAGTCAACTAGGCGATGTCAACTGGACGATAGTCAACTAGGCGATGTCAACTGGACGAAAACCAAGTGGGCGACGGTAAAACTGGACGATAACCAAGTGGACGACGGTAAAACTGGACGATAACCAAGTGGACGACGATAATTTTATAATTAAAAAAAAAAAGCCAACTAAAAATACCAACTTTATTTTGCCGTCCGTTTTAATTTTAATTAGTATTTTTAAATTTAACATTAATGTATTTTAATGGAAAGAAATATATTTACGGTATTTATCGGTCATAATAATTTTTAAGTAATTTTTTAAACTTTATAAATTCTTCAATGAAAAGATTCCTAATGATAAATGACTAATAAGTCGTGTCTGAGTTAATATAATTGAACAATGTTATCATAATTAGCTTTCTAAGCTAATTGGTTAAAAAATGGTTCTAAATACGAATTGTATCATGTAGTATTTGCCGTTGATAAAAATGCTAAGATTCTGTGGTTAGATCCTCATCTGAAACGATAAAAATTACTTTGCATTAGTCATTTTGCGTACTTTGCATACTTTCTTTTTCAAAAGTATTTTTATTGCATCATTTTACTGATCTGATAGTATATTTATTAGAGTTGACTTTTGTCTCTCATTGCTGAAGATGGCTACTGGGTAGCCGAAATACGTATCTGATATTTCAAATCTCCTTGCAGATTAGAAGTTCCCTCCGATTTTGGTACTTAATTCTGTATATTTATTTTAGATGAATCCTATTTTAAGTCAGAAACGAGGACAAATATCCTTGAATTAAAATATTTATATTAAAAAAACATAATAAAATGTCATGTTGCATTAGTCCATAGATATTAATATGTAATAATAATAAAATAATAAATAAATTATAATAAAATAAATTTTGTGAAATTTAAAGTTTTAAAATATTTCTGTCGTCCAAATGTCCAGAAAAACAGAATAGCAAAGTTATTTTTTTTTAAGTTATAAAATTTTCGTCGTCCACTTGGTTATCGTCCAGTTTTACCGTCGCCCACTTGGTTTTCGTCCAGTAGACTATCGTCCACTTGACCAGTGCCTAGTTGCACTCGTCCAGTTGACGTGTTCCCAGTTTCACTTGCCCTGTACTGGCGGATAGTCATTGTTTTATGGATAATAACCAAATAGTATGCAATAGCCCCCCCCCCCAACCCCCACCCCTGTACGATGTTCTTGTTTAATAAACAAAAATCAAATGCTTCCTTCTTTATCGAGTCAGATTCATTTTGAAATATCCCCTAATTTTTGTGAGCAGTGTAATAATTCTAGAGACAACATACGATGTGCTTTGAGAGACAATGGACCTCGTATTGATTTGCCTGGTCTCTTGATCTCTTTCCGGTAAAAATCTTGAAGAACTGGCAAGCAATGTTCTTGAGGCATGCAGAGAAATCCCTCAATATAGCATTAGCATACTTTTTCCTAGGATGGGATCAAGAGTACAAGAATATTTGTGTTTATATGATGGTCACATATTTTACTAAATTGTTGGATGCACTGTTTCTGAATAAAGTGAAAGGCGTTAATGACGTTTTTACTTGTGAATTTTGGTGAACATGCTAAATTGAATTTAAATTTGTTTAGTTGAAAATTAATATGCCTAAAGCACAGAAACCTGGGCCAATATGAATGTAAAACACACTATTCCACAAGGAAAATATAACGCCATGAAAAAAATGCAGAAATGAAACAAAATTTGGCACATAGCTGGAGGGAAAAAAATTCAATTTCAAGTAGACTTGTCCAATGAATGATTATACAGGGGTATAATAACTTATAATTATTAATAAGTAGTTGGGCACCATTTTGAGCAATATGATCATTTACATGGCACGACATTGATTCAATTAATGATTGAATATTGTCCTGAGATATTGTTGTTCTGTGATATTTTCCCTAAAGTTCATCATTTTGAGGTTGTTGAAAAGCACAAATTCGATGTTCAATCATGTCTTCCTGATATCAATTGGAGAAAGATCTAGAGGAATTGTGCTAACCATAAAATCATCCAGATATCTACAAAGCATGTCTTGTTAAAAATGCCATTTGTGGGGGATGCCCTGAATATAGGCTAATTCAACAATGTGCAGCATCTCATTAACTTTTCATTGTGCTTTCATAGTACTGTTATGAATACTAAAGATGGCTGGCTGTTGTAGCTGATAGCACCCCAAACCAAGACTCTCAAATCTGTGATCATCATTTCTGAGACAAAAGCAAGTTTGTTGTTGAACACAGTATGTCATTCCTCATGCTAGATAGCTCTAGTGCAACTCCACTACAGGCTGCAAGCAATGGCTGACATAACCTTTGAGTGCAGCTCTCAGTATTATGGGCAGTGTTCACAAACTAGACTTTTTCGCAAACCTACTTTCTTTATACTCTACAAATTGTTACCAGCGGTAGAGTGTAGGTCCGTTATGGCTTGACGTCACATGCATTATTCTGTGCGTTGTGACATTCATCTACATCAACATTTACAATTTTTTTGGTCCCTATAGCCAACCAAAAATAAATATTCCCACAACCCCTAATCTGTTTTGAAAAGGAATGAAGTTAAAATGCACATTCACGAAAGAGAACAAGAAAGGAAATGCCCCTTTCCTCTTGATTCTCCTGTTAATAGAGGACCTTATAGGATAATAGCCTATAAATGTTGCTAATTTAGTTACTTGGGAATATTTTTAATAGGAAAATATAGTTATTTACCTACACCCATATTACGATCTTCATAAGTTTCCTAGGTGTCGCATCCATCTCAACGAAGATCGAATCACATCTGGTCAGGTTTAAAATCTGATGCAATACAGTTGCTGTTGACGTAATGATTGCATCAGCCAACTTATAAAATGATCAAACCGACTTTTCATGTTTGTTTTGAGCACAGGATTATGAGTAATATAGAAAACATGCTTTGTTTCAATAATTTGCACATGGGTGAATACTCCCGGCAAGCTTTCTATGTCCCAGGTGGGAACCATTGTTTTTGTACATGTTTCATATTTCGTTTTTCAGCCTGCAAATTCAATAACAGTTCCCCACAATAGGACACAAAGACCATCTTATCTTATCTTGTACAGAGGGTAGATTATCACAGAACGATAATCTGCGGCACTTACTCCTTCGAGGGAGTTTTGTGCCATCCCAGTAACTAACGACTGCTACGAGATGACAGTAGCAGCCGGGACCGACGGCTTAACATGCCCTCCGAAGCACGGGGGGTTCATGATGGAAGAGCTGCTGGCAGACGAACAAACCAGTGGCTATCACCAGCTGCTGGACAACCAGCACTGGTCACTCAGCAAATGGGTCAGACTAAAGTCCCCCAACAGCAGTGGTCCTCAAGCCCCTGGCTGTCACCCAGCCAACAGCTGGCCGCGCCTGAAGTTGCTTAACTCCATCGATCAGAGAGCCAACCGACGAGACAACCAGGCCACGGCCACCCCCACACAAAGGTCATACAGACTGTACATAGCCCTGTAATTAAAACTCAAGTAAAATTATCTGTTTGAGCAAAACTGTGGTTGACTATCTCTTATAGGCATTTTCACTCATACACAGATAACACTTACAAACAATCACATTTTTCATGGTCTTGAGAACTCTCAAATGTTTGCATAAGTCTTTCTGTCTTTCCTTTTATCGCACTTTCCAATGACGTCATTAATCAGAAACTGCAAAAAATTTGTCTAACTTGTTTCTCTAAACGTACTCTGAAATTTTTGTGGTGTTCCATTTTCTCTGTAGAATGTGTAAATATATGCGACATGGTGAATGTACAGGATGACCCAAAACGTACCTACCAAGATTAAAGATTAAACACCAGTTTCTCAGCTAGTACTAACAAGTAAGTGAATTGTTTGAAAATTGTGTGATGTATTCGTGACATCAAGACATTTTGTTTAACGCATTGGGCTATCCTACGTATAATGGGTGTCATATCATGTGGCTTCGTCTGGTCCCTTTAGATTTCTTTTTATGGGGTCATGTGAAGGACAAGGTCTACAAGACGAATCTTAAGACCTTGAACGAGCTGCAAACATATATCAAGCATGAAATTTCGTTTCTTCCAACAGATGTTCTTAGGAAGATGGTCAGTTTTGCAATCCAATTGCACAAAGTCGATGAGATTGATGGCAAACATATAGAACATTCGTTTTATAAATGCCAGTTCATATGCATTGTAATCAGCCTGGTTTGAACTATTCATGCTTATTTGGTCCGGTACATCACAACTTGCATCTTGGTAGGTAGGTTTTGGGTCATTCTATATGAAAGAAATTAAGCACGATTAATTATGACTAAACGGCTTTATAAAATGAGGGATAATAAGTACCTAGCATGATTCTTCACATCAAAGTAAATAAAAAGTTCCTCATGCAAAATGTCAAAAACCCAAATTTTAAGGGTCTAAACACCACGCCAAGTTTTCTAAAAGCTGGTGGAAAACGTTATTTGATCTCAACAATTCTCACCTTTTTTCTCGTGGCATAGTGCAGTTCATTATGTGAAGTGTTGGTGCAGAAAGTTCATAAATGATGTAACGATGCCAATTTTTTAGATACTAAATTTTGAGTTTTAGACATTCTGCATGAGGAACTTTTTATTTACTTTGATGTGAAGAATCATGCTAGGTAATTATTATCCCTCATTTTATGAACACCCTGTATAACAGGAAAATATATGCTGTCTGTTTTTATTCAAAATTTAGAAACCTTTTTCAATTTACTGAAAAGAATACTGGGGGGGGGGGGGGGTCGCCATTTTCCAAGATAGCGACCGAAGTGGGTGGGAGGAAAATGACAATAAAATCGGCATTTCTTTCTTCTTGCTGCCATGACTTCCAGAAAATTGACATAAATTGTATAGCAATTCCTCCTGGACTAACAGTTGTAAAGAATAAATTAAAATACCTCATTTTACAATAACTTTAATATGTTTAAAAATATTAATCACCATAGTGAATGCATACCCATATACATTATATTGATGGCCTAAACCATGTAATAGGGAAATATAATTGGGATCGAGGCATTTTGGGTTAGCGAAAGTTTGGATTGTCCGGACTCGATGTTAAAACACGAATTACAACCGAGTTATTCTGTTTTTCCAAAGTCGTCTAAACATAATGGAAAATTTCTGTTTAACTCCATGAAAAGTCTAAGTCAACTATTTAGTGTCGTTTCTGGCTATGCTATT
Source organism: Rhysida immarginata (assembly GCA_023313115.1). Taxonomy (NCBI): domain Eukaryota; kingdom Metazoa; phylum Arthropoda; class Chilopoda; order Scolopendromorpha; family Scolopendridae; genus Rhysida; species Rhysida immarginata. Next base: position 68,342 of record JAHWFO010058634.1, read on the forward strand.
TGGTGTTGTTTAGTTTGTCCTCATTTCCCCTCAAACAAACATTCGAAAATAAAGCAAGAAATATATTTACAGTTAATATATGTAATGGTATTCTCTTCGATTTTTGAAAGCTTCACTGCAATTTTAAAATATTTCGTCATATAATGGATGAACCGTTTATAAATTATACACTTGCCAATGAGAGGAGGGAGGTTATACTCACTTATTGCGTCTTAGCAGTGTAGACCTCCTGGGGATCGTTTCTCTCATTCCCAAGCTTGGGACCCCATATTTTCAATGGTAGAGGGGGACAGGCTATTTTCTTTCCAAGGAAGCTGAAATTCTCAGATAGTCATCCATCTGCATACAATCAGGATTTGGTGTGAGATTTGAATGTGGTGGCAGATCCAAAATTCTATTTTTATTGTGGATTCTTCTCATGCACTGGAAAAATACTTGAATGTGAAATAACGAAAAAAGGTAGGTAAAAGTTCAGAGTAGCATCCCCTAATTATCATGAAAGATATCGGGCAGCCCCGTCACGTGTATGCTCTAAAATTATTATTGTAACATATCTACTTAACAAGTGAATGGCTTATCATATTATAGATATTATCCAAGGAAAATTTTACTACTCTCGGCTCTTCATGCCTCACATAACTCTTGACCCTGTGGGCCTCATTGGTCACTGTTTTCTGTTACAACGTCCCCCTCCGGGGGCAAAATAATGATACATACCCCAACCATTTTGGGTACAGGGGGTGGTTGGTTTCCCCCCGGCCGGTTACAGGAGGTTAATGGTCAGTACTTACTTTGTCACAAAAACAGGCAACAAAGCTGATCAATGTCTTCCGTTATTATTAGGGAACGCTACTCTGAACTTTTACCAAAAGGTAATTTCACTATTTAAATATAACGGTATTTATGTTTAATAATATTTACTACTTAAATGCACACTATCTATCCAAAAGTAATCGGACACTTTCGATTTTAGACGTTTTTCGAATATTTTAAAAAATACTTGACGAATTATCCTGAAATTTCAGGGGAGTAAAGAGCATATAACACATCATATATTTCATTGAAGGTTTTGTCCCGAAGGCAAATAGGGGACCAGTAACGAATTGAAAAAAAAAAATTTTTTGGGGGATCACCCTGTAAAAAATAATGCTTGAATTGCATTGTAGCTATAGCATATGCTTAAGAGTCTTCTTTTACTTATCTGTGTTCATTTGAATGAGAATAGCAAGTATAGTCATGGAGATATAAAGGTTTCTTTAAAAAAATCGAAATGTTTTCGTAAGTTTTTTCTTTTTAACATACAGGGTTTTCAACCCAGTTCAATGCCATTTTAAGGAAACTTGACAAACTATATTACAGACAACACTCTGCAATCAGAATATAAAAATATTAAATATTTGATGAAATATTGTGACATTCCATGTCAGTTTGTCGCATACGGCTTGGCAGAGGACAAAATTGTTTTTTTATTTTTATGTTTAAAAATTGGTTATTTGTGTGAAGTAAAAACTTTATTGGTTGAATTCAATGTTATTACCTATTGACTGTTTGTCTTGTGTTAATGGGAATTTTTGATTTATTTTTTTTTTTTTTTTTATTTTTTAAAAAAAAACCTATTTATTGCAAGTTTTTCTTTACATTATGTATTAAAGCAATTATTTGACTGTAAGTGTGGAACATTTGCTGTTGCAAAGCATTGCCCTTCGCAACAGTGGTCATGTTTGTGGGAATGTTCGCATCTTCATATTTGTTTTTTTTTTTAGTATATTGTTGTGGCTTTTTATGTGTTGTTGTGGTTCTGAGGTAGTTTTCATACAAGGAGGTCGTTTTCCTGATGCATTCAGAAACATGCATCGAAACATAACGCTGGAGTTTTGTTTGGAACATCAAAGGAGATAGGCATAACATTTTGATTAGCGCCTGAGGAATTTTCATGCAGCTATATGACCATGTTGAGAAAGTGCCCTCTGAGTTTCTAATTTTTTAAGTATGCGTAAGATGATTAACTTACGTATGCTGATGACGATAAGTATGCCTGGGTTCCGTGACGGAGAACGTTGTGTCGCTACGGCGTGTTAATTTTGGCTGCGACCGTGTCGCCCGATTCGGAGGTGAGCTGCGAAAGACGCAGGAGAAAACAGTATATTTGCTGATCAATGTAGATGTCGTGTGTGGTGAGTTGTGTTTTTGCTTTGGGGTATCCAGATACATAAAGGGAATGACTATGACTGAAATCATATCTGGATCCTTTTAAAAGCCTGTGAACAGTTAAAGGGAACTTTTCTGTGCGGCACGCATTAACAAAATAGCAAACTGGTGATGTGCTGCACGGGACTCGTAATTTTATGTAATTTGTACTCACTGTTTTTTTATCGCCAATATAAATGTTGAATGGAGTACATAGCAGTTGTAGTAGTTTTAGAGTAATGTTAATGTTTAACGAATGCTTGACTTCCCTATAAAGAGGAGTTTGTGTATCGCTGAGGAGCTGACCCACGCTGTGTTTAGCTGCTTAAGTCCCACTAACAAGGGAACCCCACATAGCCTTTTTCTTGCGCGTAAGCACACTGTGGAAGCGATAGCGTTGCGCGGCAGTGAAGCGCTCCGGAAGTGCGCAGAGTTCAACAAACATGGCGGAAAGAGGGGAAGCAAACAGCGGCGATCGCCAAAGAATTGCAGTTAGAGCACTGTTATTAAGCATAAAACCTTAATTTTGCTGTACAATGATTCATCTCGAAATAATTTATAAGATGAGGTAGGCATTCATGAATACTATTTTTATTTAAAATTATAAAGCACCGTGATACATACCCCCTCACCAACGCAACGTATTACTCGACGTTGCACATGAAGCCAGCCCTGTGTTTGATTACCGAATTACTTAATAAAATGAAATAATAAATTAAGGAATTGGTTATTAACTACTATAGACATTTTGTACTGGAAGGCAATTAGCTAATTGTAATAATCTATTTTTATAAATTAAATTTGTTTAGAAACTTGAGAAGCCATTCAATTGCCGTCTGCTGCTGTCTATTTCATCTGAAGTGGATTCGTGCTCACTGATTGCTGTGAGTAATGGAAGAAAGAAGTTCCGTTAAGCGCATTAATACACATTCACCGCTTTAACAATGGAGTCCTTGTATGACTATGTGTGCTCAAATTTTTTCGTTTTCGTGGTTTATTTTGAAAGAAACAAAATTTCGCACTCTCTTATTTTGTAAGCATCTATTGTAGCTTCAATTGTGTAATATATTTCAATTTGGTGGAAATCTGTGACATACATGTTCGAGGGATTCCCTTGTAAGTGGTGAAAGTTGGCAACTAATGCTTCGTCATATGGGCATACTCGCTGTGACTAGAGCCTAGGCCTCTCACACATTTGATAGTGTTGCGGTTTGGAGTAGAGTCACTAAAGGGGGTTTCATTGTTCCCCCTCTTGAGTGTCATATTAAAGGAACCACGTGACGCTGGAAGGGCGTTTTATAGGGCTTCTGAGAGTGGCTCTCTTCGGCCAGCGAACTTGTGATTTTGAAGCTTTCATGGCATGGCATGCTCACAGTGGGGTCAGTCTGTGAACCCCAGCAGCGTGTGTTGAACTAGGGGTCTGTGACCGAAAGCTAGCATCCCTCTTTATAGGGTAAAACTCTGATAGTTCCAATTAAAGTATTATTGTTTTGGGGTGTTAGGATTAAGTGGGGAATTATGTGGGAAAGGGTTGACGCTATCACATGTCCACGGTGGCTTAGTGGTTAGAGCATCGGGACGGTAACCCGAAGGTCCTTGGTTCGAGTCCAGGCCGTGGGATTTTCTTTACTATTTTTCTCTATTTATTCAAATGTATAGAGCTAATCTTATAACAAGCCCAAGCAAATATCGTGAAAATTCAGAAAGATTTCATCGATAGAATGAGTTGAATTTCAGTTGCTCTCAAAAATAAACAAAACGATAAGGGGCTTTCTCCAAATTTTTATTTTTGAGAGCAAATGAAATTCAACTCATTCTATCGATGAAATCTTTCTGAAGTTTTACAGTATTTGCTTGGGCTTTTTATAAGAGTAGCTCTATACATTTGGCTAATAAATTATTGAAAAGACAATTTGGTAATGCATGCGCAGTTAACATTATTTAGTAAAAGCGCTCATATTTCATCATATATTTAATATTTTTATATTCTGATTGCAGGATGTTGTCTCTACTGTGTTTTGCAAGTTTCCTGAAAATGCCATTGAATTGGGTTGAAAATCCTGCGTGTTATAAATAAAAAACTTAAGAAAACATTTCGATTTTTTTAAAGAAACCTTTGTATCTCCCTGAATATATGCGCTATTCTCGTACAAATAAACACAGATAAGTAAAATAAGCCTCATAAGCATATGCTATAGCTACAATTCATTTCAAGCATTTTTTTTTTTTGAGGGTGATCCCAAACATAATTGTTTTGGTTCAGTTTGCTGCTAGACCTCTATTTCTCTTCGGGGAAAAACCTTCGCTGAAATATATGAGGTGTAACATGCTCTTTATACCCTTGAAGTTTCAGGATAATTCGTCAAGTATTTCTCTAGATATTCGACAAAATGTTTAAAATCGAAAGTGTTTGATTACTTTTGGGTAGATAGTGTATTTAAAAAGAGGCAAAAAGTTCCCGATTTCTCTTTAATAGATTTAGCGATTTTGACAGAGCGTCTTAACGTCTTCACTAATAAACTCATTTGCATTTGTTTCAATAAATCGATTTGGTAAGTATTGAATATACCCATGCCGTCTGTTAAAAATATATTCGCTTATAGTAATACACTTTAACCATAGTCATTCTATTGATTGTGCGTAGCCTACATTATTTATCATAATAACGTAGGCTACGGATGTGGCATTCACTTCTTCATTTTACCACTGGATGTCAGCGTCATCTAAAGTCAGATAAAGTCTAGATCGAGTCCTAAAAGGGGATGATGGTGATGATGGTGGCCGGGAGGGGATAGTTTTCAACTGGTTCATCGCGCTCACGTGACATTTTCTGCCATGTTTTACCTCAATGTGCAGTGTTCAACCATTGAAATGTGTAGAGCAGGATTCTGTTTTCGTTGTTCATTCGTTGTTGATTCTACGGCCATTTAAAAAGGAAAAAAGGATTTTTCCTTAATTAAAAGTTTTCCATGGGATGTTCGAAGATGTGCTATTTGGCCAAAGTAAAGAGCATAACTTGAATATTATTATAGAGAGCATAATGTTAACCAAGGTTGAAAACCAAGAGTCTAATGAAACAATTAGAGAGTTTTCAATCTATGATTTTCATTATATCAAAAACAAATTTCTAAGCTATTAGTTGCTTTCAGACTTAAAATTTTTAGATCAAAGAAGGAAAAAAAAACCCCACTGAATAATCATAGAAGCTGTAATGTTGGATAGCAAAAGCATGAGCATGCATACTACATGTAGTAATATAAAAAAAATAAAACAAAGTAACTTTTAGTTAAAGTACGAGTGAATTGATTTTGTTTGTTTGCATTTTTCTAGTAACATTTACTAATAATTTCTTTAATGTAAAAGGCTCAGAACAGCTTCAGTGTAAATAATAATAATGACAATAATAATGATAACTATATTATAATAATTGATTTTCATCTAACAAGGGAATCCCACATAGCGTAACCGCTTTAACAATGGAGTCCTTGTATGGCTATGTATGCTGAAATTTTTTCGTTTTCGCGGTTTATTTTGAAAGAAACACAATTTCGCACTCTCTTATTTTGCAAGCATCTATAGTAGCTTCAGAAGAGTAACATATTTCTATTTGGTGGAAATCTGTGACATACATGTTTGAGGGATTCCGTTGTAAGTTATTAAACAAGAAGATATGGTAGAAGTTACTGGCCTCCCACTTTGTCATTAAAAAATGGAACGAATTTTTCTCTTCTTGTTCGTCTTGTTGTAGCATTGGTGAAATTCTTTCAGTGATTATCTTAACTTAGCATTAATCCTCTGTGGTGCCGTTGTTTTAGAAACAAATTCAGATATTAATCTGTGTTCTTGCTTTGGCTAAGGCTTTATATAATTCTCTCTAAGAAGACAATAAAGAAATGCAGACAAAACAAATTTCTTATTAAAGTCATTCAATTCGTGGAATTCTTTACAAACAAAACTGCGAAGACTTTGTTTGCGTGAGGTTAGGTCAGTCGTGTAAAAAGAGAATAGATTTGTTTTCTAATTCGTATTACATCAAAAACGTATGAAAATAGTTCACCTAAAAACAGAATTGGGTGTATATGTATTCCACCTCCCTTGCCAGACATGACATAAAGACATTTTTTTTTGTCTGAAAGTGACTTGATACTTCTAGGGATTTATCGATTGTGACAATTCCGAGGAGAATACAAAATGAAAGCGATAGCAGTACGTTTTATATTCTTATAATAAATAAGCACCAATATTGCCATCGGATTAGTTCCAAGTTGGAACTAATCATCTGTGTAGATTTTTATGTAAATGATAAAAATCATAAATATTTTAATGATACTTTCTGTGTGGTTCACCAAAGGCCATGCGCACTTGTTCCATATGTTCTTTGACTTTCTCCTATTTAAAATATTTAGATTGGTCGTTGGCTTAGGGATAAGACTCATCGAAACAACAGGATCCCTAACAACGCCCTCGCTCTCCATCTTCCTTTATGTACAAACATAACTATATTTACATGTTGCACATTAGTGCGCATTCTCTGTAGAACAAAACCGATATTCTTGGCTCACATTGTATAAAGTACATCTGGCCCTTATCTCAGAAGCTTAGTTCACACTGAACATTTTTTCTACAGACCTTGCTTTAATTCACATTTCTAGGACCTTAGTTTAATATCTCACCAAAGGTGGTGGCGTTGAAATTCTCATCTCTAATGATGGGTATTTTCTTCATGTTTCTTCATATTCAGAGCATTGCACAGAAATCTAACTACGGGTTTGTGTTTATCATTATCTGGTGTCATCTGTATAATAATTCAAGTACACATTAACTAATCTTTATAGGCCTGGCCTGAAACTTCCTCAAGATGTTGCAAAAAAAAAATGCCAGGTCGTAGTGTAGGACCTCATCGAAAGACCACAGAACTTGGTACCCCAAATGGTATGACCGTCATGTGAGGGTATTGTGGTAGTGGGAGGAAGAATTGAAATGGGCAATGCTATCTTTGAATTAAGCAGCTAAGAGTTATGGTCATAAGAAAATATTTGAATCTGGGAGCCGCCGTGGGAGAACTCGCACGCAAGGAAATGCTGGACAGGCTGGTGCCTAAATATTTGGAAGATGAAGCAGATTTTGAGAGTTATCAACATGCTTTGGCTGATTTTTCACGTTACTGAATAAGGGTGTCATCTAGGTTCATTGATTGTCGAGTTATCAATAAGTGGGATAGTTGTGTTTGAAGATCATTAATGGTTTGAGTAATTTGGTGTTTCATTTGGATCATGAAATCACTGAGCTGCACTTTTGTGATGGAGATAATTTCAGTTAAAATTTCAGTATTTGACATTATAACGTCTTTAGTTTGAGTAATGCTGTTTGGCTTCCTAGCGTTGTGCCAGGGAAGATGGGTCAATCCATAAGTTTAATTTAGTGTTCGAGATTTGGAAACTGGTTGTGAAATTAGTGCCCAATTACTAACTAATTAAATTATTATCATTTAAGTTGGATATTCTTAGAATGCTGACACCCCTGTCGCTAAACACTTTAATTCCCCTGGTCATTCTTTACAGGCCATCAGCATTTATATTCTTCGTAGTAACTTCCATAACAAAAAAGAAAGAAAGCAATTCGACTCTTTTCTTATTTGGAAATTTAATTCCCTCACCCCTAATGGCATTAACCTTAGCAAAGGCACCATTCCCTCATTACCTTTCCCATATTCCTCTTCAACTTCAGCTATTCCCTAATTTGTCGCAGGCTCTCTGGGCCTTTTTTCTTCTTTCTTTCTTTCTTTTATCTTGTCTCAGTTTTAATGTTCTGTCATATCTCTCTACTTCTATGTTCATTTTGTGTCCGTCCCTGTACTTTTTTTCATAGGCTATCTGTACTCTTTTATTTTAGTGACCTTTTTATTATGCGATACTATTTTACAGGGTGACTAGCGACCGGTCTTTATCAAAATAATTGTGTAACCGGGAACGGTCAGGGTTTTTTTCAGGGATAATTTTTTTTTTTTTCCCAGGGAATTTTACGTAACCGTTTTGCTAGACACCCTATCATTCCTAAACTTTTTTATACATTTAATTTTGTATGTGTTATCCTATTGCATTATTTTTCGTCGCCCTCTTATTACCTCCTATTTGTCCTCCTTCCTGGCCTATCCCAACACGTCTTCAAATTCCTCTTCTGCTTTTTCAGCCAATACCGTCTTACTGTTCCCTATGCCAACTATATATAAAGGCGTCCTTTAGTACTTTTTTCATAACTTCAGGATAATTCTCTAATATTCTAATTGCCTTTAGAGAATTATCCTTTTTGCTTTGATAAAGGATAGTCTCTATCCGAAACGTCAGCTTTTTATTTGATTTTATAGTTTTATTTTGATTTTACTTAATATTTATTAATTATTTTGTTATTTGTTAATTTTTATTTTATTTTTCATTTTTATTTAATAACTATTATTTAAATTATTATCACTATTATAGGAAGTTGCAAAGTCATCATTTATTTCTGTTTATGATGTTGAATATTTATAGAACGCATAGAGAAGTCCATTTGTTGGCAGCTGAGGCAGCCGACTTGATTTACCTTCTAGCAGTCGAAACTAAGCATGGTGGCCATGTCATCTTTGGCTCAGTGGTGAATGTTCTCAGAGTTTATGCTGTTCTATTTTTGGTGAGCGTTCTTTATAAATATACTTAAACGTTTTCGCACTTGAATCAGTTGAATGACACAAATCGTCGTTCCTTCAGAGATTGGTGGCCATTTTTATTTTTTTTTTATTTTTTTTTTAACAAATTTTGGCGAGAATAGCATCTAATTGAGCAGTATTGTATGTTACTTTCCATGATTTCTTTAGGAATTTTTTTAAAACAGTCTAGGTTTTTAATGTCAGCACTACACTGGTAGACAAAAGTTTGGGCTAAGTGTGTTTTCTAAGAAAACAATTATTTAGAGATTTTATTGTTATGACACCTTTTTACTTACTATTGCATATATCAAAATTGACAATTGAATAATTGATCTTTTAATTTGTTTTTAAGTTACATCCAAATAATGCATATTACACTGGTCAAAAGTTTGGGGTAACAGGTAAATAATCATCAAGATATCAAAAGTAAAGGAAATTAATATGAAATCTGACCGCTATTTGACTTTATAACTTGAAGAAGACGATTTGTCATTGATGAAAATAACTTCTTGATGGTGTTTGGTGCTATTTTAACAGTGGAGGCCTCAATTGCATTGATTAGCTGCATAAGAGTTGAATACTGTTTGCAGCATAAATATCATGGCTCATAAGATGCCAAACATTTTCTGTAATGTTGAGTTCGGGACTCCTTGCCAGCCAGTCTAGTGTACGAACTTTGTTAGTGGAAAATCATTCAGTAAAAATTCGTGCTGTGTGAATAAATGCATTGTCTTGCTGCCATACCCATTGTTTTTGTCTGTAGTGTCTCTTGCAGAAAAGAATGGATGTGCTTTGAAGGTCTTCTAAGTATTGGTTGCTGTATATTTGCCCTCGGTTACTTTTATCTTCAGGTGACCCGTGTTTGAAATGGCACTTAATGGCATCACATCTCCTCCTCCCATTTGGTGCTTATTTCTGACCAGAGCAATTGGTTTTTGGCCTTGTTTTTTAACATAACTGCACATGTTATCAGGTCCATCCATGGAAAAATCATTTTTCATCAGAAAATACCACCAACCCAAAATCAGTCTTCTCATGATGTGTTTTTGAGCAAATTGAAGTCTTGCTATTTTATTTTTTGGTATTAATGGCAGTGATTTTTCAATAGCTTCATAGTGAAAGTTCTCACGCTGCAATTCACGCCTTATGGTTCTGGTTGAAGCCTTCAAATCAAGATTTACTTCGATGCGCATACTGTTTACAATGTGGCCAGCTGCAATTTATCTTCTCTCATGGCGTTTTATGCTAGATTTTGTCCGTCTTGTAAGTGCAGATGGG
>JAHWFO010058634.1:83488-124558 GCA_023313115.1 Rhysida immarginata
TCCACTCTTTCTCAATAGTCTGCTAACTCTCCATTATCGCCATTTACTGATCATTTTTAAAGATTTTCAAGAAATTGTTAAGTACTAAGAACTCTCTTTTCTAAGAAAAGCCTGAATAACAGGAATTCTATGCATTGTTACAAATTGAAACTTATCCATATTGCATCATCATTTTTTGTTCATTGTTATAATTCTTGGAAAGGATTGCTTTATCATTGCGTCATCATTTTGAGCTCATGGTTATTGGTGAATAACGTGTTGAAACCATTGTTGATACCTATTGTTGCACAAACTTTTATTTGCATTGTTGGTCATGAGATATATATTGTTGGTCCGTGCAGAGTGTTTGTGAATTGCGTGTTGATACCATTGTTTCAAAAACTTTGTCTTGCATTGTTGGTCATGAGATATTGATTGTTGGTCCATGCAGAGCCTTTGTGAATTGCGTGTTGATACCATTGTTGATACCTATTGTTGTACAAACTTTGCCTTGCATTGTTGGTCATGAGATATTTCTCATTAATAAACCTTGCCATAACCATGAATATCGATTTTTTATCGATATTTATTATTTTTCCGAAATCTGAGGTAGACAGTGACCTTCCTCATGCTTTGAAGGTCATGTATGCGAAATTTTATCAAGATCGGAATAAAACTGTAGATTTGTATAAAAAACGTACACACAGACCCACAGACGCACAGACCCACAAACATCCTTCTTTATATAGATAAGATAGATTAACGAAATAATAAATAAATAAATAAATAAATAAATAAATAAATAAATAAAAATAATGATAGTATAGTGATTTTTGAAGTGATTTTCTTTAGTCATTCGTTTTGATCTATTTCGCAACACAAATTTATTTGCAATAGCCTCCTTCTTAACTAATCTTAATTTATCAAGTGAATCCGTGAAATATCCTGAGTTAAAATCCAGTGATTAAACAGTTACGTCTTTATTAGGAGCTTTAGCATAAAAGCTGCTTATAAGAATGCGCCCTTGGTCTGTACGCAGTGCTGCCAATGTGCGTGTAATTACACGATTTGTGTGTAATTTGAGTCACGTGTGTGTAAAAAAAATTTTGTGTGTCATTGCGTTTAATCGACCAGACCATAAATCTATTATTATTAGATTACTAGCAGAGTTACCCGGCGTTGCACGGGATAATACACATGCAGGTAAAAGAGATCAATCTCAAAAAATTAAATTATAACTCATAATTGGTTAACTAATAACTCAATCAATACAGAATATAGTCAAAATGTATTTTTAGGAAATGTTTGGATTTGATGTGCTACCAAATAAGCTAAATGATAATCCAGATGTGGCTCGGACTTTTTTTTTGATTAAATTTTGCAATATCTTAAAAATAAACACATGAAAACGCTTAGAATTAATACAGTAAAAATTCTTAATGAAAATTCGAAAAAAAAAAATTTTAAGACTCGCAATGGATGGACCTCGCCAAGGATGCCACTGCTACTCTAAAGAATTTCTTATTCACGTAATCTTACTTTAGATGTACACTTGATATTGTTGCAATTTCCACTCTTCTCTCGATGTCTTGAAGCAAAACTTGGCCATTCATCTCTTTGTGTAGTCTAGTGGTCGCCGAATCTTCTATTGACATGCTTACCATTTGCTCAATACAGCACGGAGCTAAAGGACCGCTTCCTCTGTCGTCTTTCCACTCTTTCTCAGTAGTCTGCTAACTCTCCATTATCTCCAATTACTGATCATTTCTAAAGATTTTCAAGAAATTAAGTAGGCTACTAAGAACTCTCAATTCTAGGAAAACCTGAATAACAGGAATTCTATGCATTGTTACAAATTGAACCTTATCTATATTGCACAAACTATGCATTTCATTGTTGGTCATGAGATTTATATTATTGATCCCTACATAGTGTTGGTGCATTGCGTGTTTATACCATTGTTGATACCTATTGTTGCACAAACTTTTACTTGCATTGTTGGCCATGAGATATATATTGTTGGTCCGTGCAGAGTGTTTGTGAATTGCGTGTTGATACCATTGTTGATAAGTATTGTTGCACAAACTTTGCCCTGCATTGTTGGTCATGAGATATTTCTCATTGATATGCCTTGCCATAACCATGAATATCGATTTTTTTTATCAATAATTATTATTTTTTCGAAATCTGAGGTAGACAGTGACCTTCCTCATGCTTAGAAGATCAAGTATGCAAAATTTCATCAAGATCGGAATAAAACTGTAGATTTGTATAAGAAACAAACAAACCCACAAACATCCTTTTTTTTTATACATAGACTAGAAGAGGTACCCGGCGTTGCCCGGGATAATTACACTTGCACAAGCTTTTCCTTTCATTGTTAGTCATGAGATATTGATTGTTGATCCCTGCCTTGTGTTGGTGCATTGCGTGTTGATACCATTGTTGATACCTATTGTTGCACAAACTTTGCCTTGCATTGTTGGTCATGAGATATTTCTCATTAATATGCCCTGCCATAACCATGAATATCGATTTTTTATCGATAATTATTATTTTTCCGAAATCTGAGGTAGACAGTGACCTTCCTCATGCTTTAAAGGTCATGTATGCGAAATTTCATCAAGATCGGAATAAAACTGTAGATTTGTATAAAAAACGTACAGACAAACAGACCCACAAACATCCTTCTTTAAACATCTACCCACAACCACTCCACTCCGAGCCGAGCATGTTAAATTGTTCAATTATTGTTAAATTGTAAAATTATTAAATAAAAAATTGTTCTACTCTAGTATTGGTATGATTTCTATAACTAATCTTAATACTTCATATTGTAAAAAATTAAAATTGAATGCTCTTTAAATACATGAATTCATGAATGTGAAGCTGAAGCAATTCTGCAAAGGCTCGTGTCACTTGCTCCCTCTTGTGTGTAATTTGTGTGTGTAATGCCGCTGTGCCAGCGTGTAATCTCGGAATAGTGGGGTGTGTATTTATAAAAATTTCATTGGCAACACTGTCTGTACGTTTATCCGGCCGTCCGCCGTTTGCACGAAAACTTGAAAACGAATTAACTTTTTCAAATTCTGTTTTCAGAAATATGACCATCAAAGTCTTAGCTCGGCCGTATCAACTTTTCAGAATTTTTCGTGGACCCCTTCAAGTCGAATTCACGTGCTAAAATAGTGAGTGTAAAGAATACCAAGCTAAAGGCATGTCATATAACAATCGATTTATCAAGAAGGAATACATTGTTACTTTCTGTTCATCTTTTAAGCATTACTGACATCGGCGCGCGCACGTGAAATCGCTTTGTCGACGCACGATTGCTCAAGTGCTTATTAAGTAGTGGAAGAATGGAGCTACTTATTGGTTTTAAGATGTCTTAACTGTGTACCCCTTCATAATTTCTACATTTTTTGAGATAGAAGGTTGAAATTCGGAATGTAGCTTACTATGGGCATGTCCATCTGCACTATTTAGTTTGGTTTTGATTGGTACAGTGGGGTCGGAATTACGGGGGGGTGGGATTCAGGGAGGGCAACATATCTGTGTGCTATTTAGGTACGTAAAGGCGTGAAATTCGGTATCCGGATTCCTCTAGGCAAGATCTACACTACTATGAAATTTGTTTTTTAGGCCCATTTGTTCCAGGGGGGGAATCGAATTTGCGGGGGTAGGAGTCACTTGGTCCTTAGAACTATGACAACATATGGCATGTTATTATATCATACGTTCGGAAATGATGAAAAAGGAAAGAAGATACGAGGTTTTTTACATTTTATACATATTACGTTCGAGAAAATCAATTTTTTTGATTAAAAAACTTGGAGAGAGGTAAAAAGTGCAGATAAAGGGGTTAAAATAGATGACCGCAGGATCTGCCATTTGACTTCCCCTATTCGGAGGGGGGGGGGGTGATTTATTTTTTATTAATAAATGAAAAAATTTTTTTCTCACTGCTAAAGCTCCTATTTGGAATGTTTAAAAGATTTTATTAATCTATATTAACACATACAGTGCTTTCCCGTGTATGAATTTCACCCGTCAGCCTCGTTTTCAATCTGCCAAGGACGCCGCCATTTCTGAAGTCTCGTAAACGTGTAAAAGGCCCATTCCACCTGTCGCATGACGGGTGTCAACCGTACAGGTTGAAGGGTAAAGAAATGAAAGTGGAACATCAATGGTTTTCAAAACTTATATTCTGCAACAACATAGGCTACCATTCATCTGCATATAAAGTAAATTGAGCAAATGCGAATCGGACTCGCGCATCGAAGGTTCGGTACTACCATATATTTACCAAAAAATGCCAGCTTCTGGAGTTTAAGGCTGGTATTCAGAATGAGCGCTCTTGCTCTTACTCAGGCCATTGTTGAATACAAATTTCATATTGTTGAATTCGTTCTCAACAGTGGTTTGAGCAAGAGCATGAACACTCATTCTGAATACGGGGGTAAGTATCGAAATTTATAAAATAAGCGCTTTAAACAAAAAAAAATTTCAAATAATAAATTATGGCCAGTTTTTCATTATTTGTTGAAATACAGTTGACTCGCGATAATCCAACATTTGACGGTCCGACACCACGCTTAGTAGTCCGACGCCGCGTCGGATGACTGCCAATGAATATAGTCTTTGGCGTCTTTGGTAATCCGACTTTGATAATCCGACACTCGCTCGGTCCCGTAACAGTCGGGTTATCGCGAGTCAACTGTACTTTAGAGTTTGAACTACAATCATGCCAAGTTTGACGCTTTTATGTATAACCGTTTTTACGATAGAACAAAAAAAGAAGAAAAAAACTTTTTACATTTTTTTATTGTTTGTTAGACAATCCGCCATAATAAGAACATACTCTGTGAAAATTTCAACTGGCTACCTATTCCCGCTCAAAGGATATAGCCCTTAAGAGTATTATCTTACCACAACAATTCCTGGCTTGGACAGACCAAGAGAATTATTATTTTTTTCAGTTTATTTATTTAATTAAATAACAATGACAGAGTATATTGTCTTGCCACAACAAATCTGGCTTCGGACGGATTGTTGTAACTTTCTTTGCTAGCCGTTGGCCCAACACCACCTAGACATAATATCTGTCTAGGAGGTGTTGGTTGGCCTCAGACGAACAGACGGATAAGAGAATTATAGCATTAGATTACTCCTCTTGAGCAAGAAATAAAATCTTGCAACATTCCAAGAAGGAACTTTAGTTACGACAAAGCGATCGTCATGTGCACATGCCCATTCCCATGTCAACAGTGCGTAAAAGATAAACAGAAAGTAACAGTATGATTCATTCTTGACGAATCGATTGTTATGACATGCCATAATTTTGGTATTTTTACGGTCAATTTTTAGCACATGCAATCGCATTGAAGGGGTCCACGAAAAAGCCTAAAACATTGATATAGCCAAGCTTTAGATTGATGGTCAGATTTCTGAAAACAGAATTTGAAAAAGTTAATCCGTTTTCAAGCTATCGTGCAAACTGCGGACGACCGGATAAACGTACAGACCAAGCGTCCGTTCTTAAAAGTAGCTTTCTGATAAAGCTCCTAATAAAAAAAAAAAAAATGTATACATTCGGTAATACACAATAACAAAAAAATAGTATAAAGCATTATACTTCCCAAAACTAGAGGGTAATAAATATTCGCGCAAACCCGTTTCGCATCTATTCACCACTTCCTAGGGCCTCTTTTTGCAGCTTACACACAAGTAACCATCTTAGAAATCCGTTCGAGTCAAGTAATGTAAGAAGAAGGCAGGGATTAGGAAACAAAAGCAAATAGGAAGAGTAGTATTTAATGAGCAGTTTTATGCACACGTTTCTCAAAAGGAAGTAACCCATGGCGTTTAGGCACGCATCCACTGTTTGGGGAGATGCGAAATTCCGTCTGCAGAAAAAAATGGTCTATCAAAAACAAGCGACCCGGCATGCTGTATTCATGAGTGTAATTATTTTCCACGACAATGCATGTCCGCATGTCGGAAAAGTTATTGTTGATGCACTAGTCAAGAAGAAATGGGAGGTTCTCGAATTTGTCCTGTTGTGACTTTCACTGTCTTCGGGCCGTTGAAAAAAATTCCTCAAGGGACAACGACTCAACACTAATGACGAGGTCCAGGAAGCAGTAACGGACTGGTTCAAACATCTGTACATATCTTTTTTTCGCTGACGGAATTTCCTGCCCACCTAAACACTGGGATGCGTACATGGGTGACTTCTTTTGCGAATCGTGTGTACAATACTTTCATTAAATGCAAGGGGTGATCAAAACGTAATGTCGCGTATTTTTTTTCGCTAAAATCGTGACCGGGAAAAAAATAAACACATGTACATTCGATAGAACAATTCAACTTTAATTTTTCACATAATCCCCTAACCGATTGAGGCAACGATCCCAGCAGTGGACAAGTTTTTCCACGCCCTGTCGATAAAAGTCGTCTGATTGAGTGTGGAACCAGTTGCGAACTGCCGATTTCACCTCGTCTTCGTCACGGAAATGTTGACCGGCCAGTGACTTCTTCAACGGTCCGAAGATATGGTAGTTGCTGGGAGTGAGGCCTGGGCTTATGGAGGATGAAGCAGCGTTTCCCAGTTCCATTACTGCAACAGGCCAGTGACCCATTTCTCTGTGTGGGGACGTGCGTTCTCGTGGTGCAGTACGATGTCCTCTATTGCCAAGTCAGGTCTTTTCCTGCGTATGGCCGCTCGAAGATTCCTCATTGTGCCTCTGCAACGTTCGGAATTGACAGTGGTATGCGGTGAAGAAACTCGAGCAGTATCGGACCACGGCAATCCCAAAAATATATCAACATGACCTTGCTGGCTGATAGCACAGTTTTGAACTTTTTCGTTGTGGGAAATGAGGTGTGTTTCCAAACCGCCGATTTCATCTTGGTTTCGGGCGTGAAATGGTGGACCCATGATTCATCACCTGTGATAAAATCCTGACCCCCCCCTCCTGGTATCGGGTGAGATGCAGCAAAACGAGCACCTTGATGTTCGGCCGTCAACTGTCATGGCACCCATCTGCATGACTCTTTGCGAAAGCCAAGCTGCTCCTGAACAGTGTCATACGCCATCCCATATGAAATGCAATGTTGTAGCAATTTCTCTCACGGTAATCCGCCAGTTCTCCCGCACCTGCGCTTCCACAGCAACAGTGTTGCTGTCAGTCATGGATTCCCGCGGGTGGCCAGAGCGATGTTCGTCCAACAGGTTCCTGCCGTCCTTCTTTAAAAGCCTTGACCAATGTTGTACTGTTCGGAGCTGCACGATATCACCTCCGTACACCGACACAATTTCCTTATGGATATCGACTGGTTTCAGTTCTTTTGCACAAAGAAAACGCATAACAATCCGCCGCTCAAAAGCACTGGACGATGATATGAGAGCCGCCATCTTGTTTGGACTGTCACGTCGCTAGTCTCAGAGTAGGAAAGGTAAGTAAGGCTAGAGCGCTCATAGCCATAGGAAAACGCCACTTACTGAGCAGAAACCGGAAGTTACAGAGCAGCCATCTTGCCACTGGCAAAAAGAAGCATTGGACTCATTGGAGCCACATAGAGCGAGCAGAAATGTGGAAGAATTTGTAAAATTAGCGGAATAAACGACTAAAATGGGTTAACTGGACCTAAAATAAGGAACAAATTGACTAAAACAATTTTGTTCAGCATCAATGAGAATTTTTATTTGTTCCTTTTTTCAAGTTTGTATACAATTAAGATTGTAAATATTGTATATATTGAAAAGACATGTGACCATTGTTGTCTGAGCAACAATTTTCATTTAAATCTTTACTACAGAAATATTATGAAATATATTGAAAGTGTGGTAATAGATAGCGCAATTATACTTCGCTGTCTTACCTAGCCATGTAATGGCCTAATGTTTTGGTTTCAGCGTTTTGAACGAAGACTAATGAATCCTAGTGTATTGGAATAAACTCATTTCCATTACAATAAATATTTTTTATTTTTCACAATTTAATTCATAATTTATTATTTTGAAACATTTAGATCTTTTGATGGTTTTTGAAGTCTTCAACTTATCCATACTTTATGCGCTGGTTGAATTTCTGTGTGCTTTGAAGTGCTTAATTTATTTTTACAAATTCCTTTCTCTCTATAGATAAGAATAACTTTCCGGCTAAAAAGAGTGTTATGGGTGATGCAATAATTTTAATTTTTCGTCATACAAAATATACTCTTTTTAAGATTTTAGATACTGCGAAAAGCTTGTATCTAACTTTAGTACAAGTTCTCCAGGTGAATAAATAACTATGAAGTAGCGTGATGCTTAAAAAACTCAATACAGGTAATGCAGCCTTACTAAGCTTTTGCCAGTGGCAAGATGGCGGACCGGTGGCGTCATACTTAAATAGCGCCCTGTGGTCGCTAGTGCTTGGCGGATGCACACGACACTAACAGGAAGCTTTAACAATGAACCAAACTAACTTTTATATAGCGCATTTTTCTCATATCTGCCGTCATTTTCGAGAAAATAAAATTCGCGACATTACTTACTTTATCATCCCTTGTACTACTCTATTTGCTTGTGGTTCCTGTTCCCCCGACTTCTTCTTATAACACCTATTTGACTCGAATGGGTTTCATTTGAACGCGCTTCATTATTACCCTCTAGCTTTTTTATTACTGTGTATTACCGAATATATACAAAATTTTATTTATTTATTGCTCAAGTGGAGTAATTTATAAATAAAATAATTTTCATTTAATAGACAAACAATTTCATAGAAAACTAGCTGAAGTACCCGACGTCGCTCGGAGAAAAGTACAGGGTCTTTTCCATAATGATCTTTATAATTTTGATCACGTGTGTTTCAGAAATGGGGATAGGTAGAAAGGTGCGGTTTGTGGCATAATGTCTTCTATTTGTATGTTCGAAGCATAATGTTCAGACACCCCTAAAGTTTTAGTAGCCATCTGTAGCACGCAAGATATCTAAGCATGTCCAGTCTAGCATGTCTTCATTAACGTGTGCAATTGCTGTTGTGATGCGAGCTCGCAGTTCCTGCTGCTCCCGCGCTGGGGTATGGTAGACAGTATCACAGCCTACATGATCTCGATCTCTAATCATGTAGGCTGTGACAGTATTCTTTAGATTGCCTTTATAACCAGTTTTCTATTGGTTTTTCATTGTCACGTGCTATTTTCCGCCATGTTGTGTCCAAATTACGAATATTTAGCATAAGACGGTTTTTTTGTAATTTTAAAAGATTTTAAAAGAGTTTAGTGACCAAAATTGCCTTCCTGTGCTGTAGTAGGGTGTTCTAAACGCTCTGAAGATGCTTTTATAATGAAACGTTTTCCTCGGGATTCAGAAGAACGATCGATTTGGCCCACGAAGACGAAAAGATTTAAGTGGAAACCTTCGGATAACAGTTGCCTTTGTGAGGTTAGTAAAAAATCAAATATTTCGATATATCGTATTTATTCTACGATAATCGTCTAAAACACCTAAATTTGTGGGAGCGTATTATACAAGAGGATATTATTATAGCGCTGCAACGAACGGCGGCGGGGGTGGAGGGCGGAGTCAAACGAACTTCGGGTTGACGGAGTTCAAACGAAATTAGCGTATAATATACGTACATCACAGTACATTGATTATGTAGTATATACAATGTTCAGTTCATTATACAGTATATTAATTCACTTTTTATTTGAATTTCCCCTCGTTTAAAGCTGAAACGAAAATAATTTCTTAAAAAGATGGCAACTTCAAAACTGCTTCGAACTGACAGAGTTGCAATTTTGTCCTGCTGCTTCTTTTCCGATCATAGGAGAAAGAAGTTAAGTATTGTTGATTTTAAAGTAAATTTTATTCCGATTTTTAAAAGAAACATTTTGGTGAAGATCAGTGGGGGAAAAGATAGAGTCGACGGAAAAATTTTTGGTGTTTAAAACGAGAAACTTATTGTTAAAGAGCAGAAAAAAATGTAGAGGAAATTGTGATAGCAAATGTATGGCAATGCATACAAAATTGTCATGAAATTAACTTTTCAGTTTTACATATTTAAAATTTCATTTGTATTTTATTGTTGTTAAATTTATTTTAAAATTCAGTCAATAAATTAGCCTTTTTTTTTCTTCATATAAGCTTATATATTTAATTTTTTCAGTAATGAAAAATTATCATTTTTTAAATAATTCCTTGATTTATTCTTTAATTATGTATGTTTAATAAAAAATTTTATGAAGTGCATATTCATTTTATTAAAAAAACATTGTGACATGATTAATAATGAAATAATAAATGGGGAAAACACAAAATATAAATTTTAATTTACATTTTTTCAGTTTATTTTTTTTTTCTAATAATTAAAAGTGGACTTTTATTTTCGATTTATTGATTCATTCCGTTAATTCGAGGGGTTTTTTTAATGCCAGAAGTGCAAAATTTCTTGTTTCTGCTGCAGTAATCTATAGACAGATTGGACACAACATGGCTATCTGGGTTGTCATGGCCACACACTGATTATAAAGGCACTCAATATTCTTCACGAGCGGGCCGCCCCCCCAAAAAAAAAAAATCTAATGGAGTCATGTTTGGAGACATTGGAGACCAGGAAATGGGTCCTCCTCTGCCAATCCAGCGACCTGGAAATGTGTGGTCCAGAGCTTACCTACCGATCAAAAACAAACACACACACACAAAAAATAAAAAACAAAAATAAAATCATAACTTTGGGTGTGTGTGAACATTATGCCGCAAACCGCACCGTTCTACCATCCCCATTTCTGAAATATACGTGATCATGGTTGTAAAGATCATTTTGGAACATTTTGTATAGCTTTTCATATTTATCTATATCCAATCCAACTATATATAAAGGAGAACATGTGGGTTCGTCACGGAAACAGTTTTGCATTGTTGTTGCACGGTTAAGCATTGTTGGCGCTTAATTAAAGCACACGCCGGAACTGAAAAGCCACCTGACTATTATTGTCTGAGCAACAATTTTTATCACCATTCAATCACAAAACTATGAATAAAGGAGAAAATGTGAGTTTATCAAACGAAACAATTTGAATGAATTTAATTTGATAAAACTAATTACCGCGCAAACTGCGCATGGGCCCCGTTCATAGAAAATATAAAATACACTATTTCCGCGCGAAAGATTTACTGTTGATGCTGCTTCACGGAACAATCGCAAAAAAAACTTCATTAATCAAAGTAAACAACGACGTCGCAATTTTTAACGCTAGAAAAAATCCCATTCAGATAAAAAACAATAGATACACCGTATTCCCGCGCGACAGACTTGCAGTCATTGTTGATGCTGCTTGACGGAACAATCGCAAAATTCTTCATTAAACAAAGCAAACGTCACAATTTTTTAACACTGGGAAAAATCACGGCCTCCTAGAAACTAACAGGCCTGAACATGATGTCAATAATGTATTGTTGAAGCACTAAGATTGTGACGTTGAACTAACTTCTGTAATAGCACCACCAGTTTGACGTAACAATGTTTTATCTTTTCCATGTTCAGGCCTGGTAGTATCTAGAAGGCCGTGGAAAAATCCCATTCAGCCAACATCTCCTAGAAAGAAAGCCTCACAACTGAAAAGTCAAACATTGTTACATCATCATAAGTAGACCCACGGCCGTACTATATCTCCAGGCCTGAGGAGGCTAACGAGAAATACAGGCTCCGGCACTGAAAAGTCACCTGACCAAGATAGATCATTAACAATCCAACCTTCATTGTTTCCAACCGATGTACGTTAGGAAACTGCGGCAGCCGATTGGAAGGCCTAATGACATTACTGTATCATAACCATCGGAAATTTTAATTTGTAGTGAAATTAGCTCTTACATAAAATTTTTTGTGAAGGCTCCAGCTTGATCAGTACTTTAATTCTCCTAACTGACACTAGTGGAACTGCATGCCCAAGAAGTTCAAATCGCCAGCCTCCAACCCTGCCTCAGTGCGAATTGGGCAGGCCTTTCTTATCGGTGGCCTTCTTTCCTGTTTATTTACGTTCGGTACATATTGTTATGCTAGATTTTCGTTTCTCGTTGATGAAATATTTGTTATGTATAGTCAGGCACGGCTTGTAGCATCTGTGAAATGTGCGATGAATAAATAAAAGTCGTCCAGTTCGTTAGTCTTTAGTTCAATTGGCCGCATGGCTCATGTCTTGCGCCCTGATTCGAATCCCATGTGCTTTTTCTTTTACCTCTGATTTTTTATTATCTTATTTTTTCAATAAATAAGGTATGTTTTATATTCGACCTTTATTTTTTTAATACTTCGTTTGAAAATTCATCCAATGACATTGAATTGCTTTATATAAAAAAATAATAAATAATGCTTAATTCAAGAAAACGCACAAGCGCCCCTGCGCTCATAAGTGCTATTGGCAACCACCACATGGCTGCCTATGGGGGATGTGAAGTGCAAGACACATCCAATCAACATCCATGTCAAGTTTCGATGTTTAAAAAAATCTCATCAGTACATAGCCAGTACGTGACAGCTGCGTATATATATTTTTTCTACCAAGATGTACGAACAGTAAGCTGCTTTCAATAAAATTGCCATTTTTATTCATTTCTAAGATTCAATTTTTGGCTATTTTAATATTCCTGAAATTTCCCCCACGCACATTTCCCCCTAAGCTGCCCAAGTGGGCGTGGGGGGGGGGGGGAGATATTTATTTCCCGCACACTTAAGATCAATTTCCCACTTAAAAATTATCAAAAAATGCGCTTTGTTTTGTTTATATTTTTTATTGCGCACGGTTAATTTTTTTTTTCTTTTTAATTTACATAAAGAGGCCGACGAGTTGGGTCTCTGGATGGACCTGCTGTATGATGGTCTCAGCAGCCGGGGGAGTGAAGATCCTGAGTCACAGATGAGCCGCCCATCCAGTGACTAGCCGTGCCTGATGTTGCTTAACTTCACTGAAGTCGTGTTTCAGTGAAAGCCCACCAGGCCACGGCCTCCCCATTGGATCACATTTGAAGGTGATAACTGATGAAACACTTTCAGAATATGATAGTGACAGTGAGAGCAATTAAGATTTAGTTTAAATTATGTATTTAAAATTTTTAGTGAATTGATTCTTCACTCTTTGTTACTTGCCATTTTTAAATTATTTAAACTTCATAAATAAATCTTTTACTTAAGAATTAAGATTGATTTTATGAATATACAGGGTGATTCAGTCAATTACGTACGATTCTAATGGTTTATTATTCAGGAACTAATAAACATAGGAATGTCATATAGATATTATATACTTAAAATTACACATTGGAATTTCATACCTCATGAACAAAATGCTCGATGTGTGCTCCATTCATCTGTACAACTCGACGAAGCTTGAGGGTGAAGTTTTGCAGCACTGCGCCTCGATCTCATTGTCAACCAGTGCACAAGATTCGTTGTTTGCCTGACGGACCTCTTCGATGGTGTTGGAATGTGTGCTGAACACCCCCCACACCCCACACACACAGAAAGAAGTCACAGGGGTTAAGGTCAGGACTGGTCGGTGGCCAGCTGAATCTGTCGTTGAAGAGGTTTGGGAAACAGTTGGAGATGACCCTGTTGTTGAATTGATGGGTCAATTTTGTGGGGGTTCCTTCAGGAAATGTTGTTAGCACACGACCCCGCACCATGGAAGAGGTCTGTCGGGCAATCACCGAATCTTGTACACTGGTTGACATCAAGATGCGAGGCAGAGTGCTGCAAAACTTCATCCTCACGCTTCGTCGTGTTGTACAGATGAATGGAGTACACATCGAGTATGTTGTTCATGAGGTGTGAAATTCCAACGTGTAATGTGTATTATAAGTTCTATATGACATTCCTATGTTTATTAGTCCTCAGTAATAAACCATTAGAATCGTACGTAATTGACTGAGTCACCCTGTACATGATTATACCGACACACAAATATCATGTTTCGGTTGGCTGCCATGAAAATTGCCCTGTCTATTAAGATTTTTGGAATTTGTCGAGCCCTGCTTCTAGTCAGGTGAGTCTCCTGATGTTATTGGTTTACGTTCTACGTGGTCTTAAGTTGATTGATGTCGGCCATTTAATGAGGTTCGAGTCAGCAATAGGTTGAGCAAATTATCTGAATTTTCCTTTTGTATAGTGTAACTTTCAAATAGATCCAATAATCTGTTGTTCTGAATGGAGTAAATCACTTCTAAATTTTCTTTACGGAACTCATGTTCTTGTTCAGTGGCGTGTTTGGCGATTGCAGAATTTTCTACTCTGTCGTATTTAATGTTTGCAATGTGTTTTTTCCATCTTGTATTGATGTTTCTTGATGTTTGACCATAATAAACCTTCGGACAATTGTTACATGTAATTTTGTAAATACCCGATTTGTAAAGATCGTTTGTCTTATCTTCAGGACTATCCAAGAGATTTTTAACCAAATTGAGATTACTGAAACCGAATTACTGATATTGTGTTTTTTGAATGTTTTGGAAAGGCCTTTTATTATTTGGCTATTATATGAGATAGATTTGCGTTTCTTACTGTTGGCTAATGTAGTGGCGTCTGATAAAAGAACTTTAAATTTCCATTTTTTCAGAAGGTTGTCAATTAGATTTTCGCGATAACCATTATTATTAGCAATGTTATTTATTTGAATAATTTCACGTTTGAACGCATCATTATTAAGAGGGAGCTTTATGGCTCTATTCACCATATGAACAACGGTAGAGATTTTGTGTCCCCAATTATCGATTTGATTTTGACGGAAAGTAATACACATTGTTTGTCGGTTTTCAGTAAATATCAAAAGAGAGCTTTCCATTTGATCGGGTGAATTTAAAGGACAACTCCAGCCTATATATAAATGAAAAATTTCAAATCGAACGCTAAATACTTGTATATAAAACGAACGAAAATTACGAAAGTCAAGGTGATTTCTGGCGCTCCATTACACAAAGAGGAAGTGACGTCCTCGCGAGATTGACTGAAGTGACCACCCCGTATTTATTTCTATACAGTGCTATTTTACGATGGCTTACGCTAATGAAAAAAGATTACACCAGCAGCGACTCTGAATCTGATTTAGATTTTAATTTCTTTTTAAAGTATATGGAAGAAGTTTCATTCGAAAACGACACGTATGTTCAGCCTTAGGCCATTTTCACACGCACTGGCAAAACCGGAGCCGGCGCCGGATGCAACGTCATCAAATGAGAGCTTTCACACGTAGCCCGGCCCGGCAGATTTGCCGGTCCGACTACCAGCACCGGCAAATGCATCCGGCGTTGAATCGACAATCGGATGCTGGGCCGATCTCCGATTCGTCGCTTTCAATGTTTTCTTAAAGAGTTTTCACACACACACACACATACACACACACACGCAGACACACACACACACCAGCAAAGCCGGAGCCGTAGAGGGGTTTGTGTTTTGTATCCATTTGCGCTTTGTTAATATTTGCGTTTTTCTGTTAACATTTCTGTTTCGTTTGCATTACTCCACTATTGTAGTACAATTTTCTATCATTACGAAAATGAGTAAATTATTCTCGTACGATCCTGTACATTGATAGAATTTGTGGAAAATAAACCCCGTTTATGAGATAAAACAACTGATTGTTTTTAAGATAAAATTGAACAGCAAAAAAGCATGGAAAAAAGTTTATGCCTTTTTTGAAGATTTTCCACAAGAGACAAAAAAGAACAACATAAAATTCAAATTATACATTTATTTATATTAATAATGCAGGAATATAATAATCAACATATTTTGTTCATTTGCAACGGCAACGTCCCCTATGTACTTGATAAATTTTCTCTCAAATCAGTTGCTGTCCTTGGCCGATTATATGCACCTCTGGGGTAAATTTCGTAGGTTTGGTGTTTCATAAATTTCTGATCTCTGTTCACTTCCTTCTAAAATATAATACCCAATAAAGTAATGCAGCACACATTTATCTTTCACTAAAGCTAAAAACTTACGGCACTAATAAACGGCACCGAGAGAAAGCCAGCATGTGGAAAGTCATTGGCCGGCAACGATGCCGTCACTTGCTCCGGTTTGCCGGTGCGTGTGAAAAGATCCATTGGCCGGCAACGCTACCGGAGCCGGCGCCGGCTCCGGTTTTGCCGGTGCGTATGAAAACGCCCTTACTGTTATCATAATCATAGAAAGGGAACGCCCTTCTATTATTATGCTGTTATGAACCGCTGAGACGCGATCATCCTTCGTATATCTCGCCCGTGAGCACGAACGATGCAGAATCCAGATAAGTACAAATACTGACAATACTTATTAATTAATAAATTACACAAACTGATTATTATACTAATATAGGCATTTTTCAGCGTAGAATAGTGGGAGAATATATAGAAATCATGCGATTTTAGGAAGTAAAAAGTTCAGCAATTTCCCGAGTCGGCTGGGCCGTTATCAGGTGGCATGGCGGCCGGGAAGTTATCAGGTTTGCACGGCGGTACGATCGGTTTAGCTGCTACTAGGCGGCAGAAAGCTTTTTTTTTCTCGCGTGAATTGTACTAAAATTAGTGGAAATGAATTAATTATTTATTACGTGAAGCAGATACAGTAATAATAATTCTAAAAATGAAGGTGACTGGCCTGGATAAAGCAGTTGGGAAATGTATGCTATTCTGAATTTTTACCTGAAATTTATTCTTTATTGCCTGGTTTCTCTGGCGCTTCAAAGGAGCTAATCGTTCAGGTAGCTCCTGGATCACTCCAAAAATATTTGGCCTTTGAAGAGTAGGGACAGCATCCTGCTTCAAGTAATTTATTCGCTTCACTTTTAAAGATTTTAAAACCATCTTTCAAATGAGGTTTCGAAATGAACAGAGCAAATACTTGAGTACGCTGAAGGGCGCCAATTTTCTCTCCGACAAAAGTTTATCCACTCGTTTCTTACGAATTCCGACTTAGGAAACTTATAAAACGATACACTTTTTTCAGTACCTAGGTTGTTACACCCATACACGGGACAATTGGAAGGCATGATTTAATTTAATTAGGAATTGCTATGGAAGAGCTTCTCTCTAATGTTTATGATACTGGAAGAGCCTCTCTCTCTCTCCCTCCCTAACGTCGGTCGGAGATAGTCAGCTGATACAAAATAGAGCTATTTTTCACACTTTTAAACGCGATTTTCATAATGAAATAATGGTTTTAAAATTTTTCTTTTGCTACAGTTGTATTTTATTTGTTTCAAATAATGATATTCTGAAAAGAAAAAAAAATGATATCGATTTTTTGAGTGGAGTTGTCCTTAATGTCTAAAATAGGTAGCGCGTTATCCTTTTCTATTTTATAAGTAAAATTGATAATGGGATATTGATTTCGTTGCCGAAATTTACATTCGATGTTAAAATATTGTTGTATAATAAGAAGTAATCGTTTGTATTGATTCTTTTGCTTTTGTCAGTTAGATTTTTGTTATTTTCTATGTATATTCATTGTAAAATTGTTACTTAAATAATTTCTGACATAAAGCATTGTTTCAATTTTCTACTGTATTTATACCAGAGACAAATGAAAGGAAGAGACTGGCAGTGACCTCCCCTCTAGTGGTGCCTTCGCACCGCCATATTGGGACTGTCAAGAAACAGCTGATCGCCCGAGGCAATGCATGTGAATCAATCGGTTTGGTTTGGTTTGGTTTGTTTGGTATTAACGTCCTTTTCAACTGCTATGGTCATTTCAGGACAGTGTTATAGGTGCCGCAAATTTTGCCTCGCAAGGGTTCTTTAACGTGCAGCCGGCAAACGACTACATGGGATCGACAGCTTTACTTCCCTTCTGAAGGAAGTCCGTGATCTCAGGATTTTCCCCCTGAAAAAATCTTCGTCGTCCTCGGCCGGGATCGAACCCACGTCCTCGGGCATCACAGGCGATCACGCAACCACTGAGTTACCGACGCCGATGTGAATAAATCGCAAACAATTATTTTTTCTAATATCTACCTAAGATATCTGGATGAATTTATTGGGGACCACCAGAAAAACTTTCTCTATTAAACAAAATAAATAATCACCCAATTCGGTCCATTTGATAAAAAGTTATTTGGTGATAAAGTTATTCTTAAACATAAATTTAAAAAAAATTAGTTTAAATGGAAAAGGAGGAAGAAATTATACAATTAACAAGGAAAATTCTCCTTTATAAATTTGAAAGTAAATAAAATAAAATATACAGTTCACCAATTAAAATCCAGATTATTGTTGATTTGTACGAGATGTATTAATTATAATCTCTCCTTCTAATAACTAATTGGACCACATTCTCATACATATTGGTCAAATCGTTTTTTAAAAGGATCCAATAGTCCAATTCACATGTAATTATACAACCTGTGACAATAAAGTTCGGTGAATGATGGCATATTGAGAGTGGATTGCTCGCTTACATGAAACAGCAGTTACTATCCTTCAAAGTAATCCCCGTCGATGGTTATGCACTTCTGGGAACGCCTGTACAAGTCCTGGAAACTCCTGGCGTAGTCGTTTTTAGGGATAGCCTTCAGTTGGGTCGTAACATTACGTTGGATGTCTGGCCACTTCGGGGGGCGTCTTCTACGGTGTTCCGGCCTCTCGGAACCGATTAAACCACTCATAAACACACTTCAAAGTAATAGCACTTTCTTTGTAAACTGTTGTCATCATTTCATGAGTCTCTTTCGTTCGCTAATCCATTTTGGGTTTCGACCGCGCGTACTAAGCCTTCTCTCTTCAATGTCCTGTTTAAACACAATAAACACACTCGCAGCGCTAATTCTCTCAAATTTGTTTAAACGTGTCTCGACCTGTCTGGGGCAGGATACGACGATGGTGCACTCTTACGACCGTTAGCAATTTGACGTCATTCACCGAACTTTATTGTCACAGGTTGTAGTATTACAATATGTGTGGATTAATAAATTGATTATTTTATTGAACTGAGAATTACTTCTTCCTTTTCTTTTAATTTAAAATTTTAAAATATTTGTCTTTTAAAATTTCGTTAGGCATTGAATCAGCTATTTGAAGTCATTAAAAGTATACGTTATCGTTAGTTAATGCAATAAACTTTTTTTAAAAAATCAGAAAACAGGTATGCTTACTAATACTTCCAGAAATCATCTACAAAAACAGCTGAAATTACATTGAGAATATATGCCGCCTTAGGTTTTTGCCAGTAGCAACATGGCGGATGCTGCACTTCCGCTGGCACCAGTAGCGCTCAGCGAAATGAAGAGACTGGCAGTGCCCTATTTCTTTCATTTGTCTCTGATTTATACGCAGATTTACTTTATCTTGTTCAAACATTCACATTTTTATTTTCAATGAACAACAACAGCTCATCGGTGCGCGTACATTTATTGCAACGGGTAAGGTATTTTATCATTGCTGCATTGCGGCAATCGAAACATTTGAGTACGATGTTTTTCTTCTTCGTATTAAAAAAAACAAACAAACGTGCAACGATTTTAAAACTGATTACCGAGAGCTTTGAGATGTCGTTAGCTATCGGCGCAAATTAACATTTTCGTTTGCGACATCATTTGTGAATGTTATTAGGCGCCATGACGACGAAATGTCGGTAAGTCGCTAACAACACTGTTGTGAATCTGTGCCTATGTTTTGTTTTATTTATTTATTTTTTTTTTTACATTTTCTTGGTTTTAATACCCTTAGTTTCTTCTCGTAATGAACGCTTTCTGAGAAAAAGATTTTATTAACAGGCCATGCTACCAACATTTGCCATAAATTGACTATTTTTTTTATTAACCAAATTTATAAATAAATTTCTTTAAAGGTATAGTAACTTCCCATTTTTGTGCTCTAAAAACTTAGTTTTTCCTGGTCTTGAGCAGAGCCGTACAGACAAAAGTTATTTTCTGATCTCTGTATATTTCTCTTGGATGAGTAACACTCGGATAACGTTGTTAATTTACACTACTCCACATGATCTTCGTTTCTTATGAAAACCCTAGTATCGAAACAATTATTATCCCTTAATCGACAGACAAGCAAACGGAAGAATAACCTGGCCTTATTAGGTTTTTATTTATTTTTTGATCTGAAATAAAGTTTAAAAACTTTGCGCACAAGAAGAAAGTTAATGCATTAATTTTTCTTAAATAAGCAACTATTATAATGTTATTAAATACATTTCTGAATAAATATTTATTTGCGCTCCCTTCCTCAAGTTAAGCACGGAACAAAGAATTTCATATTACTAGCAAAGTTTTCAATATCTTTACATGAAAATACACAATATCCAGCGATACAAATGGTATCATTAAGTGAACATGAATAAGCCCAAAGTGTTTGTTAGTTAAGACAAAGAATAGACATCATTAAAGATACTTATCATAATGATGTATTGTTGAACGTATCAAAACAGTACAAATTCATGTTTGATTAATATCTAATATGGGATATGCCTTCCTCAGCCTGGAATCATGCTTGGCATCGTCGATTCATCCATCAATAAATGGAGCAATTGCCGCTCTTCTTGAAGAGCTGTTGACAGTTTTTAGCGTGTCCTGGGAGAAGGTTGGCGAGGTACTACTCCTCTCCCGACAGGAATAACATTTCCTCTATACCTTACATCGATAGTAAGCATCCATCATTCGTGCTCTGTGCGGGCAGGGATTATCATCTCTTAAAACGACTCTGGGTTTAGTGCTTCGGCAAAAGGTTTGACATAGTTAGTGATCAAGAATTTCATCTCGATATCGTAAGGCTGTCAGTGTCGACTGCAAACACGTGGAGATCAGAATTGTCACACCTTCATCTCCAAAGGAATGGTCCTCAACGATATTGATGGGCTGATATCAGGTTCAAGGTTCTCCCAGATTCGCAGACGTCTGTTGTCTGGTTCTATTGAGGAAGGTGAAAAATTAGCGTTGCTCCACTAAGCTCTGTCCAGTTGGCATGGTCTTCATTCCAGCCTAATCGGTGATTTCTTTGTGTATTTGCATTGGTACACATCTCGCTGGTCGTCGTGTATACAGTCCTTGCATATGCAGCCTACGATGCACAGTACTTATTGATATCTGCCTTCCTATGGTTGCCTAACGTGTGCCCGTAGAGTAGGTACCGTTGATTGACGATCACCAGTGTTGCATATACATGTATAAATCGATTATAAACAGAAGGATGCGGCGCATACTGCTCTTTATCAGCATGCCCTGATTTATTTAAAATAACCATTTTGATTTGCGCTTATGTCACTGACTTGCCCTACTTTATGACCAAATGTGCCCTGTTTATTGTTCACCTCCCTGCCCTGCCATTTTGTTAGATGCATTCCTGATTGCGTTTAGCCAGTTCGTTGGAAGGAGTTGTCACTCTAAAGGCCCAAACACATCTACACAGATTTCATGCGACAAGTTGTCGTGCGCGACTCAAGCGACAACTTATTATCTTTTACGAACAAGTCGGACGACTCATGCGAACGATACGCGTGACTTTAAGCTCGTCCGACTTTCTTCCGCACGAAACAAACGAACCGCCAATCACATTGCTCGCTTCTGCCACGTCATCATTTGCTTTCGAGTTTCGATAACAACAAATTAAAAAATGGAGGCCAGTTCAGTCGAAGCGAGAGCTGAACATGAAATAACAACTGTCAACGAAGAGTTAATTATAGAAGTGCAGAAATATTAATAATAATAATATTCTCTGCTGCTTTAAAAGCAATTCTCGCCTCTTCAAAGCATTGGAACCCATTTTTTCCATAGAAAAGTAGATCGCTTCCTGTGTTATAAGCACGTTCAGTCGGATGAATTCCGCGCAAGTGTATCTAATCTTGTCGGACGCGTCGTGCACATTTTTTGTCGAATGAAATCTGTGCGCGCAGTTTCCGTGTAGGTGTGTTTGAGCCTTAAGGCGGGCTGAAATAGATCATCTGCTGACTGTTCCTGTGCTTTGGAGCTGAGTGCATAACTGTAAGATCACAGATTGATGAACACCAGTGGAACGGATGACTTCCCGTGATGGATTGGCCAGAACGCAGTCTTCCATCGGCTTATCATTGTGTTGCATCATCCAAACGTCTTCTATCTAATATGAAATATGCCTATCCTCGAATTTCTTGGAACTGTTCTCAGCGTTTGTGATAACCACCAGAAGGAAATACTCCTTTTATCCAGATGATTGCTTTGCATATTTATGCAGACAATTTGTTTGAAGCTATCAATTGATTTAAATATTTTCGCAAAATTTGCATTTCGTGCTTAACTTTTGGAGGAGAGTGTATTAAAATCGTTGGTCTTTTTTAACAGACAAATTTCTGTATATTTTCTAAGAATTACGATCTCTTCGTAGGAGTACATTCAGGAGTTTCGTTGAAAAAATGGCCACCAACAGCAGTGTTATTCCAAATGAAGATAAAAATTTCAAAGATATAATTTGTGACTTGCTGTTATCGATAGAAAACCTCATTGCTGGGAATTCAACTATTTCACAGAGTGTTAACGGAAGATCCATCGGACACAAAATAATTTCTCATCCTTGTCATCCGACAATTGCCGTTTTGTACACTAACAGGACTATTTCGAATAAAAATGAAAACCTAAAAGAAGTAATTTGTGACTTATTGTTATCGATAGAGTATCTCTGTACCAACACATCAAATATTTTAAGGAATAATAATGGTAAATTCATCGAATACGTACTGAATCCTCTTCCAAATCAACCTGTAGTCGCCGTCTTATATGAAAACTGTACAATTCAAAGAGTAACAACTGTGTATGGAAATGAATGTGAATTAAGAAAAAAGGATGATCTTGACACGAAAACGCTCGCTTATTATACAAAATTACCAAATGCGACCAATGAGGCTTACATTGTATCTAGTAATTTTAATGCAAGTACCTTTGCAGAAATGCACAAGAATAACAAATATTCCCGACAGGAAAGTGAAACAAGTGATTACATGTACAATATCATTGCAAATAAGTATACCCTTATTAATTCAGAAATCATCCATGAAAACACCTCTGCAGGCATAGACAATTCCCTAAGCATTTTAGATGGGAGAAATATGCTGGAAACTGATAATTTAGGAAGCTTATTAAATGAAAGATTAACGTATGGTTTTCGTGAATCATTAGAAGAAACTCAGTCCTCCATCTTATTTAACAAGGTTAATGGTACTGCTGAAGAGGAGGAATGTTCTTATTCCTGCGCTCTTTGCAGAAAATCATACAAAAGAAGATGGAATAACAGAACCCATGAAAGGATGCTCTCGAAGTCTTTCATTTGTGAATCTTGTAAAAAATCTTTTTCTGGATTAGAATATATAAACAGTCACGAACCTCTAAGTAGTTCATCAATACCATCCACTGAGGATTGTAAACCAATAATGAAGCGGTTGCATTTTTGCAGCTTTTGTGATAAAGCATTTAGACATTCAGGCCACAAGAATCGCCATGAACGATCCCACATTTTACAAAGTAAGTTCTTATGTAGCTTTTGTGAAAAACCTTGTAGATGTTTATCTGAGAAAAAAGCTCACGAACGCACACATACGGGTAAACGTGGTTTTCGCAGAAATCTTTTAATACAAGTCTCCAAATTGCGCGACATTAATAAAACGGAAGGAAATTTAATCACAAGCGAAAGTAGGCCTTTTGCTTGCGACTTCTGTGAAAAAACTTTTAAATATAAAAAAGATAAACTTGATCATGAAATAACCCATATTGATCCAAGGCCTTTTAAGTGTGATTTTTGCGAAAAATCTTTTACAAGAATAGGTTCTAAACGAATTCATGAACGATCACACACTGGAGAGAGACCTTATAAGTGTACATATTGCGATCGACGTTTTTCCGACAGAACATGTATTAAACGTCACGAAAGAACCCACACCGGGATAAAGCCATACAAATGTGACCTGTGTGATAAACATTTCACCCGATTATCAATTAAAAAAAAACACGAAAGAAACATGCACCGAGAAGAATTTCCTTGTACTTCTGAAGATGGAATAATAACTTCATCCTAGTCTTGTATAAGTTAAATGTTAGTATAAGCTTACATTATTATTATTATTATTATTATTATTATTATTATTATTATTTATTTATTTATTTATTTACTTATTTATTTATTTATTTATTTTGAACTAGATTTAATTATCCTTACAATAAATATGAAATACATATAGTACTAAGGCATATAATGAAGTCATAATACAGTCATATGATATTTAAACATATAATTTGATTAACAATGTAAAGATGTTCTCCTAGTTGTAAAAAAATATTAAAAATATAAGTCTTTGTTATGGTATAAAGAGTAAATTTAACACTTTCACCACAGCATTTGAGTAGCATGACATTATTTTGATGATGATAACAAGATTTCATCAAGGGTTTATCCGGGCTTGATTGTCCCCAAAACTGAAGCCAAATTCCCCCTCTGAATTGCGATGCTGATCCGTTGGATAAGAAATGAAGTAGCTCGAGTATCTCCTGCAGCGAGAGTG
The DNA here is from genome assembly GCA_023313115.1 of Rhysida immarginata. Classification (NCBI taxonomy): domain Eukaryota; kingdom Metazoa; phylum Arthropoda; class Chilopoda; order Scolopendromorpha; family Scolopendridae; genus Rhysida; species Rhysida immarginata. The sequence continues at coordinate 107,962 of JAHWFO010058634.1, forward strand.
ATTTTATGCCCCACTTAATAATAATAATAATATTTATTAATATTCTGTAAGAAGATGTAAGGTAATTATTTGCATATCTTCGAAAATTTTACGTATAAAAAATTCATATTAAAAAGATAACGGATGAAGTCAAGAAACTGTGGACACCATAGCTAGAATGAATACAGACAGAAAAAAGACCCAAAAATTCTGCTTAGAAAATATGCAATAGAAAATACTACAGGATGTCCATAAATTTTACAACTTTAGACTTTGATAACGGTAAAACTATACAAGATAAAAAGAAACGGTTTTCAGCATATTACAAGTAAACTCAAAGCTTTTCCTCCCCCCTCATATATAAACCTTATTGTGTGCACCCCTCATGGAATGCATAAGCAATGAGAATGCGTATCTTCAAGTCCACTAGGTCTCTTGGTTCGGTACACTTGGTCCTTTAGGAACCCACAGGAAGAAGTCCAGTGGTGTGAGATCAGGTGATTGAGGCGGGCACCGAATCAAACCTTGGTTCCGTTGCACTTGAGTATCTGACTCTGTGAACCAGGAGGCAACGTACTGACCTTTTGCCTGTGAGATCCACATTTCTCGTCAAAACTGTTTCACCTAAAATAAAACAAAAAACTTTTGGACGTGGTTTCTATGTTTCCAAATATCCCAATAGATGAAACAATTGTTCTTCTAGAAGAATGCCTACATGATAATGACATACCCTTAGCACAAGTTAGAGACCTAATGCTCCTCAGTATATTATGCTGTTTCAACAATTATTTCCAGTTCAATGGAAATTTTATAAAATGGAAAAAGGAACCCCCATGGGGAGTAGCATTAGATCGTTCCTCGCAAACTTATTCCTTAATCATTTAGAGAACCAGGCTGTATCCATGTTACTCTACTTCCCTAAAGTCTGGTATAGGTACGTGGATGACGTCTTTGCTATTTGTGACATTGACCAATTGGACCAACTTGAAAAGAATCTTAACAATATGTTCCCGTCCATTTCTTTCACTGTTGAGAAAGAAATAGAAAATTCACTTCCCTTCCTAGATTTAATAATACGTAGAGATGGAAGGAGATTAACGTTCGACATCTACCGTAAACCCAACTATGTACCAACTTATATCAAAGCCAATTCAAACCACTGTTTTGGCCATAAATTAGCCGCATTCAATCACATGATAAACAGAGCTATTGCCATAGCCATGTCTGAAGAATAGAAAAATGCAGAGTTCCTCAAGATAAAAGAAGCCGACATCTTCAATGGCTACAAGATTGAAATAATAGACAAGCTGATCAGGAAGCACACCTTCAAGAAAAAACTGGAAACAGTCACAACCTTCACAAAAGGAAACCAAGAAAAACATAAATTTATATGTCTTCCATATAACCGAAAATTAACGAAAGGCCATGAGAAGATTTGTAAAACGTTTGGCCTATACGTAACCTATAGAAGCAGCCATACCCTAAAACATCTTCTTGGCAACACCAAAGACAAAATAGATGCTCCAAAAAGGTCAGGAATACATGAAATTCAGTGTGGTTCTTGTGAACTATATGTGGGACAAAGTAAGAGAAGAATAGAAACCCGCATCAAAGAACTCTTCAGCTGTATCAAATCGGCATTCGCCGTATATATTGACTACGGGGCATGGAGCGAAAAAAGAAAATGTCCATATCTTGCATTTTGTGGAAGACCCACGAAAATTAAATTTTCTGGAATCCCTAGAAATTTCAAAGAGTGCCCCCGACAAGTTGATGAATCGTGATGGAGATCCTCTAGATTTAACCCAATGGAAGATCCTGCTATCTCATGTGACTTAATTAAATTTGTAACCAAACATAATCAACTCTTTAAGTTTTCTTTTTTCTTTTTATCTTGTACTGTTAACCACTTTAGTAGCTCTCTATTAGGTCCTCGTTTTTTGTAATCTTAAATCCTTTTCATGTTACCAATCAGGAGTCCATATTTTGCTGAAGTATCCTAATTGGACCCATTCTCATATAAATAGCTGTATCTGAATTTTATAACTTTGATTCATACTGAAGAAGGCTACCTAGTAGCTGAAATGTATACATTTATGGTATATAAAATTTCGTTTTGTGGACAAGTGGTTTCGTTCCTTCCATCTCAACTTTGAGTTTACTTGTCACATGCTGAAAACCGTTTCTTGTTATCTTGCATAGTGTTGTTGTTATTAAAGTCTAAAGTTGTAAAGATAATTTATGGACACCCCGTATTTCGATTAGAATCACATCAGTATCCTATACGGAATTTTGATAAGTTTCGAAAATATAAGGTTAGTCAAAATTATGTTAACACTTAAACTGTTTCCAAAAAAAACTACATCTGTGCAAGACAGGACAGTTTCTCAACCATTTAAATCTTGGACATTTATTTCGCAGGGAATAGATAATACCACAGTCTATCTTCTGTCCTGGGGGTCATTGGTATCACGAACTTTTCTGCTAATCCATTTGTGTTAATATAATTTTGACTCGCCTGCGTTATGCGCCAATAAACCAATTGCTATAAATGTACAACTTCAGAGTATGAAATAAATGAAGGTTTATTTTGTATGTTATGGATTATTAATTCATAATAAAGAACAAATTCGAAGTCAGGAAGCCAAGTTCCAAAGACGGTCCCATAATTGGTTCAAGCCTGTGGAGTTCAGGAGAAGGGAGGGGAAAAGAACTAACTATAATGTCTTGAGTGTGAGAATTTTCTTATGTGAAATATGTTTAAAATTATGGGTTTATTTACCGTATTTGTCTGGGTTTATATTCAGGGTTCTCGGGCTTTGAGTGTGTTAATACCCTGTTGAATTTATCCATCTCTTTTTTTCGCAATATTGCATCGCTCATGGGCTTATGATTACTCTGGCACTTGTAAGGTTAAAAGCACAAGCTAAGGCAAAGTGTTGTCAATTTCGGGAAAGGAACTGACAACGACGACGTTGCGCAAGGAAAGGTAGAGGTGGATTAAGTCAACACCACCTAGACAGAAGGCCTGATAACGGAAACGTCATACATTGTTATATCATCATTAGTCGACCATTGTTAATCCTATTTCTACCAATAATAAGCCGTAAATGTGGCCTTCTGCTAGAAGGTGTTGATTAAGCTGGGTGGAGACCCCTGGCAGAAAAATTTGGGAGGTCCTTAACTAATAAGTTCTTATATATGTATCGCAGGTAAGATCGCCATTTATTTTTTTTACCCTTATGTTAACCATTTTACAAAATGTTACCTTTTGTAGGTAATAATGTTTTATCCCAATTAGACCGAGGAATCATAGCCATTTTACACTCAGGCCAAACGTCCTGGAACAGCTCTTCAGTAAAGTGTCGGATCTCCTCTGGCCCGAGGAAGAGCAGTGACTCTGCGTGCCATCGACTTCACAAGAGGCTGAAAGACCTCTGGCGAGATGTTAAGCCATGCCATCTAGATTGCCATCCACAGATCCCTAGTATTGGTAGGTGACGGATCGTGGGCGCGCAGGGACCTCTCCAACACGTCCCATAAATGTTCAAGGTGGGATTCATGTCTGGGTAGCAAACTGGTTATACCATACATTTGGAACTCCTCTGAATGTTCCTCAAACCAGTTCTGCTGGAAGAACCATTATTGTGCGTTCATGAAGGGTTGTAAATGGTCAGCTGAAATTCCATAGGTTCGCAAGCGGGAATTTCAGTGATGTGTTTTGGTCATGGACCCAAACCATGCTACGCAACAGTACCCCACTACATCATGGACCCACCACTACGATGCCTTGTTGACAAACTTGGTCCATGGCTTCAAAGGGTCTGCGCCACACTTAGATTTTCCATCAGCCCGGTATATCTGGAACCATCATTTGTTGGACTATACAAGCCGTTCCCAGTCTTCCAAGATCCATGTAACATGCTCACGAGCCTAGGTGATGCCTTGTTTGGTGTAGTTGCGTTAGCAGTGGTACTCTTTTGGGTCTTGTGCTATCATAACCCACGGATGTTAAAGCACGCCGCATTGACCTGCTGCATATGGATCTGGAAGCGCTAGTGATTTCATGTGCTGGGCAATTCTAGCCAGACGCCGGTGTTCATGGTCGGAGAGCAGTCGCGGTTGGCCGTTGCGTTGTCCATGGTGGAGGTAATTCCTTCCAGAAGGTATTCTCTGTACACATGGGACACTGTAGATCCCCGAATGTTGAATCCTAAACAGCCTCAGAAATTTCGGGCACCCACTATCATGCCACTTTCGAACTCTAATAGTTCTTGTCCCTTATCATGATCATAATGACAGAGATAAAAGTAGATAAAGTATACATGGGCGCAACAGGTACATGATGTTTTGGATTGGTTCATATTGTCATATGCAAGTTACAGCACTGTTCAATTTGCATACTGCTATCTTTTGGCCTTTGACTGTACTTTGTAATGTTAGAGACCTCCAACTTTCATGTAATAGAAACATTTGAACACAAACTTCTGCCGTTCTGTTAAATAGTCCAGTCTTTTGAAAATCTTTTTAGCCTGTAAGAGGCAAGCAAATTTTAAACTATATTTTAAGAGTTAATACTTATTAAGTCAGAAATATACAAGAGAAAATGATGTATTAAACTTTTATGCACTTTAGACCAAATTGAAATTACAAAATACAGATACTTAGTTAATTCTGTACAGTTCGTTAAGTTTGTAATAAATCAGTATGTTTACCTCTCAAATGGCATATAAAAATAAATATATTTTCAAAAATAGCTAAAAGTATTAATCAATCAAGCGAGCGTCAATCGTTCGTTACTGGATCTTTTGTTGTACAGGGTGATACCAGGTGTCCCAAAAATGAACGACAATTTAAAAAAAAAATCAATTAACGAAAAACGGAAGGCGATAGAAATGTACGGTTTGCTGCGTTCTACTTAGGAAACCGGGGAATTTATTCGTACCAAGTTTCAAAATTAGTTACAACGTTAGTCAGCAGATGGCGCTAGTGCAAATGTTGGTTATTTTGAAAACGACGTTTTATAGTTTTCCCTAAAGCTCTGGATTACTAAAGTACGGCAATTACCTTCCCCAATGCTAGCAGATAATACTGGTTGTTGATTGGTTGGTTTGAGATCACGTGAGTGTTTTTCAACCATCTTTGGCCCAGACATTTATTCATTTTAAATTTTATTAATTGTCAGTTATATTTCCAGACGATAATAATGCGAAATTTTCAAAATAAAATCCATTTCAGCCGAAATTAAGAGCTGGCGCAATAAATTGATTGGGCCTACTGGGCCAAAAATGGCGGATTGCCGTATTTTAGTAATCCAGAGTGAGGCTTCCGAGTATAATCTCGGAAGCCTCGTCCAGAGCTTTAGTTTTCCCTATCCAGAGCTTTAGTTTAGAGGGGGTTGGCACGACGCCGCTCCTGAACTAGAGGTATAAAATATCCTAGGATAAACTAACCCCGGGTATAATCTATCCGAGGGTATACTCTGTCTTGTTACACCGAGTGACAAACATCTGCTCGGTCTGTCAAACATCTTCCTTAGACGTCAGGCTAACCTTGAGATGAACACGACTCTCCGAAGGTGGGTTCGCAAAATAGGCCGTACGAATTGAAACGTTATATAAAAACTGGTTGTACGTTAGGACTGCTGCTTAAAAAAATACGGCGATTATGTTGAAAAACGAGGCAATAAATAAATTTTTCAAATTACAATTTGGTTTGCTCTGAATATTTGAAATTAATTTGTAAAACGCAACTTCCCGTTACTTTCCGATTCGCCCTCGTAATTTGGTTCCAATTACACTGGTCAACAACATTTTTGCTACTGGGGAAGATATAGGTCTAGACTAATTTGAGTGTGCTAATTCCAAATCTGAACTCCAAATTTCTCTATCACATCAGGATCTCGAGTTATAGTAACTACAAATGTCTGGATGGTTGATGCAAGCCCGTTTACTTCTATACATGGCGATCCAAAAAAAAATTTAACATGAATTTAGCATCATAATTAAATAAATTACAAGTAATCACTATAATAATTACTGTATAATGTTTAAAGGTACAAAAACAGCAGGATGGGAATAATTTTACATCTTGAAGTGAGAGAAATTTGGAGTTCAGATTTAGAATCAGCACACTCAAATTAGTCTAGAACCACCTACATTTTTAAAATTAGCTAAAAAAAATTTTTTTTTTTTTTTTTTTTTTTGTTGACCGGAAAAAGCACGGTCTAGAATATAATGGTCCGAAAGCTCCGTTGTTAAAAACAGGCCTACGAGATAGTAAAAGGCCTGTGCATTTGCCTGTTTTTGAAGCCAAAATTGGGAAACTCGAATTTTAAGATTTATGTCATGAAATCCAGTCATCTGCTGGTGGCATCAGTAAACTTTTCAAACGTGTTTGAAAATAATAAAACTTATATTATTTTAGTAAGATTTATTATTTTAAGAAATAAACCAAACTTCAAAGTTCATTTTTAAAATAATAAATCTGATTAAAATAATGTAAGTTTTATTAATTTCAAACACGTTTTTAATAGAAAATCTACTGATACCGCCGGCAGATAGCAGGATTTCATGACATAATATTAAAACGCTTGTGTTTCCATGTTTTTACATCAAAAGCACAGGCCTTTTACTTATCTCGTAGGCCGTGGTTAAAAAGTGGTTAATGGCAAAAAAAACTCGATGGCGGCGCACAGTAGCATTGAGAACACACGGTAGGAAATTTTCTGTGATATACGGCCGTGCACCACGATATAGACACTGATTTTTACATAATGTTAAACGAGGTGAGCGTCCATTTTTAGAGTTCGGTGCACGGCCGTAAATAACAGAAAATTTCCTACAATGTGCTCTCAATGCTACTATGCGCCGCTGTCGAGCTTTTTTTTTTTTTGTCATTAACCACTTTTAAACAATGGAGCTTTCGAACCATTGTATTCTAGACCGTGGTTGCTAGGCGTAGCCAGACAGGCCAACGCCTTCTAAAGATAAGGCCTGAGCGCGGAAACGTCAGACATTGTTACATCATCATCCGAAGATACGGTTAATGGCATTTCAGGGCTTATTATTGGTAGAAATGCGATTAAAGATAACTACGAGGCTAACGAGAAATACAGACTCCGGCACTGAAAAGTCACCTGACCAATATAGGTCTATTAACAATCCAACCTTCATTGTTTCCGACAAAGGAAAAAAACACTGATTGTTAAAATACAAGATGGAAACAATGAAAGTTATATTGTTAACAGACCTATCTTGGTCAGGTGACTTTTCAGTGCCGGAGCCTGTCTTTCTCGTTAGCCTCGAGATGACTACGTAGCCAACGTGAAAGACAGGCCCTGGCGCGGAAACGTCACCTGATTATAGTAGTCCGGCCAACAATCCAACCTTCATTGTTTCCAACAAACGAAAAAATATTGATTGTTAAAATTCAAGATGGAAACAATGATGGTTACATTGTTATTAGGACTAGTATGGTCAGGTGACTTTTCCGCGCCGGGGCCTGTCTTTCTCGTGGACTACGGATGACTACGTAGCCGACGAAAAAGACAGGCCACGGTGCGGAAAAGTCACCTGATCATCCTAGGCTGAATAACATTGTAATCCTCACTGTTTCCATCTTGGATTTTAAGAACCTGTATTTTTTCGTTTGTTGAAAACAATGAAGGCTGGATTGTTGATCAGCCTACCATAGTTAGGTGACTTTTCCGCGCCGGAGCCTGTCTTTTTCGTAGGCTACGGGATGACTACGTAGCCGACGAAAAAGACAGGCCGGGGCACTAAAAAGTCACATGACCAAAGTAGATCTAGCAACAATCCAATCTTCATTGTTTCCATCTTGGATTTCAACAATCTGTTTTTTCGTTTGTTGGAAACAATGAAGATTGGATTGTTGCTCGATCTACTTTGGTTATGTGACTTTTTAGTGCCCCGGCCTGTCTTTCTAGTTGGCTTTGGATGACTACTTATGACGTTTCCGCGCTCAGGCTTTCTCTTTAGGTGGTGTTGGCCAGGGCCTGTCTATCTCGTGGGCTACGTTGTTAGGGATCTATGGTAACAATTAGCATATTTAAATGTAGCGCGCGTTATTGCGGAGTATTGTTAAAGCAGCTATAGTAATAGACTTGCGCGTGGATACAGGAATGGTACTGAATGGAACATGGTTGTGCGCATGGTTGAAAAAACAGGTTAGCCAGATCGGGCGGTGGCCTGATTGTTACCACCGAGGCCACTCATCCGAGCTCAGCTAGCTGGCGCTGAAGCTGAAGTCGTCCTTGAAACTTCGAAAATAAGAAACAAAACGAAGTATAAAAGCTTTTTAATTCCACATTTATGACTATATAAAATTTATAAAAAGCAAAATAAATTTTTTTACTTTGCAATTTTATTTATTTTTCTTTTTAACGCTCTCTGTAAATTACGCTCACTAATTATACAGTTAATTTTTCTAATTCTAACGTAAGTTATTGTTTTCAGTAAGAGATTTAAAACCTTAGTGGGTATGTGACTTTCTTCTGGAATTTTTGCTTTTATTAAATTAACAAACATATCAACTACTCCTTTTTCTTTCGAAATAATAGTTAACATGAAAATCAGTGAACTGTTTTTCATGCTGATGAGCATTTAGTAACAACTCACCCTAAGGATATTTTAATTTTCCTGTAGACAAAAAAGAAACCCAACTGTCTGGATGCTCTTTTTAGATAAGTACGTTTATTTTGACTATGATTTATGCTCTTTATAACTTTTATATATTCTAAAGACAGTTGGATTTCTTTTTTTGTCTCAAGGAAAATTAAAATGCTCATCAGCTTGAAAAACATTTGATTGATTTTCATGCTAACTACATCTCGAAAGAAAAAGGATTATTTGATAAGTTTGTTAATTTAGTAAAAGCAAAAATTTTAGAAGAAAGTCAAATACCTAATGAGGTTTTATCTCTCTTAATTGACCCTAATTTGACCTTACTGAGAACAAGAACTTATGTTAAAACTAGAGATATTAATTGTATAATTATTGAGCGTAATTTAGAAAGTGTTAAAAAGAAAAATGAATAAAATTGCAAAGTAATGTTATAAAAATCTTTATTTTGCTTCTTATAATTTTCATCGTCATATATGTGGAATAAAGAAACTTTAATATTTTTCGTTTTGTTTCTTCGTTTGTGTATTTTCGAAGTTTCAAAGGTAGTTGAACTCATGTGAGTAGCCCAAGGAGTCCGACATTCAAAGAAATGACATACGAGATTTAAAAAGCCCCAGATTTTTCAAGTGATTCTAAGATTTTGAAGTTTGTGGGATTTCTAAAAATTTGGGAGAGATTTCATAAATCTGTAAGATTAAACTACGTAACTCGGAAACTACTCGTTGGAATTCGATCAAATTTTAACGGTATACACCGGTTTATGTACCCTATCATTCTTCCAAATTTCATTATCCTAGGTGTTATAGAACCTGAGCTATTAAATTGATCAATCTTAGTGGCAGCATTTTTATTTCTGTTCATATCTCGGTTATCGTTAAAATTCGAACCCATGTTCATATGAACTTTTTTGCTTATAGAATCATCCATACTACCTCCTCTAAAAGTTTGGGACAGGATTTCAGACTCTCCCTGTATATTTTACTTTTGTTATATTTGCATAATGTACTGTTTGTACTATTGTTTTTAACATTACAGGATATTTATCATATTAAAAACATGATTCCTAATTTAAATAGGTTGATACTGAATATTTAGAAAAACCTTTTTAACGTTATGAGGGCCGACCGAGAAAACCTGGAACAAAATATGCAATACTGAAAACCTGGAACGAAATGAGAATTCGCGAGGAATTCGAGAGATCACTTTAGCGAACGAGAGCGATACACAATGACGAATTTCCGATTTCTGCGGGTTTTTGTTAGATCTGAAGATGAGGAAAATTTTTTGCCGAGTTTTTTTGCTTATTTTTTGCGGATTGTTGGATGGCGCAGAGATCGAATGTCAGATTTTAGACTTTTAAAACCTGCGATAATCTTTGAGATTTTTTTTACAGATTTGTGAGATTCGTGGGACGGTGTACGAGATTTTTCCGTATGACGGACCCTTAATCTCGCACTAACCCGGTTTGCATGCACTAACCGGTTTGCAGCCAAATGTGAAGAAGCTGGGATGAAGATCAGTGTGGATAAGACTGAGGTTCTGATCCTTTCAAGACAGCCTACCCAATGCGTTCTCCATGTTAGGGGAGCCCCATTGAGACAGGTGGAGAAGTTCAAATATCTCGGGATTGCATTCACAAGTGATGGACGGCAGGAAAAAGAATTGGGTCTCGGATCGGTGCACCAAGCTGTGTCAGACGTTCGTTACTGTTGAAGACAAAGCCAAGCTCTCCGTCTTCAAATCTATCTTTGTCCCCATTCTCACCTATGGTCATGAGTCTTGGGTAATGACCAAAAGAGTGCGATCGCGGGTACAAGCGGCCGAAATGAGATTTCTGAGAGGTGTGGCAGGTGTTACCCTACTAGATAGAGTGCACAGCAGCACCAATAAGGGAGTCTTTAAGTATTGAGCCACTACTTCCCCGCATTGAGAGATCTCAGTTGCGCTGGTATGGCCACGTGATACGGATGCCGCAAAATGGTCTTCCTTGGCAGTTGTTACTTTCCAAGCCGGTGGGTAAGAGACCAAGGGGTCGGCCTAGAACCAGGTGCTAGACTACATGGAGAATCTGGATTCGAGTCGCTTGGGTATTACCAGTTCACCGTTTTTTTTCAGCGAAGAACGGTCCTATCACCTCCATTCGCCATAGTACACACCGCATGTTCACTTTCTCGTTGTCCCTCTTATGATCGTGAATTTTTCCTTTCCCGAGGACATGCGCCTGGTGGCGGAAGATCGCGATCGCTGGAGATCCTCCGTAGGGCTGCTGCCCCCGCGACCCTAACGGAGAAACGGGTTTGAAAAGTAAGTAAGGAAGTATCAATCAATTCTACTAATGTCCTAAGCACCAAGCTTTCTTCTTCTTTATATCAACAGCATGATCAGGTGAACCGATCATAATAAACTGGCCGATGAGTGTATAGGCGAACGTTCATATATAGAACCCCCCCCCCCCGTTCACTTTTGTCACAGTTTCGAAATCCCCCCGTCAAGCGAATGTATTTTATGAATGGCCCCCAATCGATTCGTCAAGATTGAATACACTGTTACTTTCTGTTTATCTTTCAAACATTGATATTGGCACGCGCACACGATCGCTTTGTCGCAGCTAAAGCTCCTTCTTGGAATGTTTGCAAGCTTTTATTTAAACTTTCTTTTAAACTCTTCAGTGTTGCGTAAAGAAAACATGCATATATTATTCTCCAAATCAATTAGAAATTAGCACAACTGCTAATCAACGTTTCAGTGTAAAAAATATATATAATTTCTGTTGGTTGGGCCTCGGAAAATCGTGAACAAAGTAGCCTACTTGAATAGTTCGGCCCAAGGACAGAGTCTTGCAGTATACCAGCGTTCATGTCACATAGTGCGGAAACTTCGTCCCAATGTCGATTTGGTAATGCTTATTGGTAAAGAAGGAATTTACGCATTCCAACCAAGTCGAAGGAGAGTGGCTTTGATCGTCTTGTAGATAAGTCCTTCATGCCAAATTTGGTCGAAGGTTATACTGATATATGCAGTACATAGAATGGTTCAGTGGGTGTTGAAATCTTCGACGAGCCTCCAAACGTGCATTCCATGGCAGGAATGGTTGGTACGAAAACCAAACTGCTTTTGTCGTACACTACCGTCATCCTGAAATGTGAAAAGGATTGCCTTCTCTGCAACTTTAAGAGATAGAAGGAAGTAAGCTTATAGACCTGTAGGAAAGGCCGGATTTTGCCTAGGCTTGGGAATATTTAGGACGAGAATACTTAGGACAAAAGTAAAAAAAAAATCCAGTAATCATTAGTAGTCTTGGCAATGTCGTAAATCAGATTCTTCGGGAGGTTCTTCAGAGCATTATTGGACAATTGATATCTGCCTGGAGCCTTCTTCTTGAGTTTCTTAATTATACTCCTGATCTCTCCATCTACGATAGTAATAGAAATATTAGCTAGCCAAAATAGTGGATACTAGGATAACAACAGAGGAAGAAAAGAAACTACTATTCACATAAATTAATTTAATAATTAAATTCAATTTAAAAAAATAAAATGCTTACTTAGTAGCTGGATTTTCACTTTCGAACTGACAAGAATGTGACATGTACAATAGGAATAGAAATATAAGACAGCCAAAAAACTGTGGACACGAGGAGAACGACAGAGGAAGAAAAGAAGCCACTATTTTCATTTGAAATTCATTTATGTGGAATAGTGGTTTCTTTTCTTGACTGTTGTTACGATAATAACCTTCGTCAATTGTTGCGGGTCTTCATAATACTTCGAAGACTATCTTTCCCACTCAGAGCATTCTCAGGATTGCTGATCTCAGACGTGACGACTGTTCTGCAAGAGAATCCGCAATAAACACGATTTGTCCAGATCACCAATCACATAATCACCTGTTGGGTTACAAAGTGGTGGAAGTTTGTCGTTCTTCTTGTTCCGCAAGAAAAGAAGATTAAAAAGAATAAATTAAAAATATGAAAAAACTTTAAGCACACACCTTCACTTTAAAAAAAGTGCACTGAAAAACAAAAGTTAAATTTAAAAAAAAGTAAAAGTGTGGCGGCGCGTTTATTTTATTATGTAGTATCTTCATTTTAAATTTTAATATTAAAGAGAGCTTTCATAAACCACATGGTTCCATTTTGGCCTTTTTTGACCTTTTTTATGGCCCCTCCCTCCATTAGCCTAACGTGGCTTTTGCCTTGAAATAAATATTCATAATGCTGTTGCGTATTATGTACTTTGTTTAACTGTGACAAACTAAGGCGTGTCCCATAAGTATAAGGCCACCCATATTTTCCCTTGTCTGCAAGAAACAAAATAATTAAATCATTGTCACTGTATCAGATTTTCACAACTATTACTTATTGTTTCCATAAAATAATGAAAAACAAACAACAATAAGAATAAGAATATATAAAAATAAATAAACGTGTCCCATAAGTAAAGGACCAGCATCACTTAATGCCGTTTTTCGAGCAGAAAAATTAACAAAGCAGTGATTAATCAGTGAATAGACGGCACTGGTGATTACCTAATATGGTTGCCTCCACAAAAACTTTCAAGTGGCTGTAAACAAGCAACTTAAACACAATGCCTCGTAACACCACCTGGTCAAATAGATGCTTTGGAAGCTTCTGGAGTGAGTGCACGAGTTATAGGAAAGGCTATAGGTCGGTCACATCAAACTGTACTTAATTATTTGAAAGCTGGTGCTCAGTATGGCCAGAAAAAGAGATCTCAGAAGACGACTAATCGACGAAAAAGGGGCATTATTAAGAAAATGAAAGACCCTACAACATCTTTGCGTGCGGTGGCCAATTCTGAAGATGTTCCAGTATTAAAATCAACTGTACAACGGATTGTGAAACAGGCATCATTTCTTGTGTACAGGAAAATAACACAGCAACCTGCACTCCAACTGCACCACAAGCAGAAACGGTTGGAATTTGCCCAGTCAGTGATGTCCTGGACGTAAGATTGGAAGAGAGTTGTTTTCTCTGATGAGAAAAAATTCAATTTAGATGAGCCGACGGCTGGCAATATTACTGGCATGACATCATCAGGAGGTCAGAAGAAATGTATTCCACACGGCAACAGGGAGGAGGATCACATATGGTCTGGATTGGCTTCGGATGAAATGGTAGAACCAATTTAGCTATTGTTAGTGGAAGAATGAAGGCTTTAGATTATCAAGATCTGTTTGATATTCATCTTTTACCGTTTGTGGAGAAGATTGGAGGAACCAGATGGATTTTCCAGCAAGATATGAGTGGTTTTTAATAAATGGGGTGCAAGTTTTGGACTGGCCTGCCCTATCTCCAGATATCAATCCAGTGCAAAATGTATGGGGAGCTTTAGCCAGATCTGTTTACGCAGATGGTAAACAGTACCGCAATACAGAAAAATTAAAGTATGCTGTGTTGAATGCCTGGGAAGAAATTAATTAGATTGTCTGCAAAACCTGGTCACAACTATGTCAAACCGAAATTTCAAAATTATTGAAAAAAAGGGAGAATTTATTGGGCATTAAGTGATGCTGGTCCTATACTTATGGGACAGCTTAATTTCTATTTTTATAAATTCTTATTCTTGTTGTTGTTTGTTTTTCATTATTTTCTTTGGAAACAATAATTACAGTAATAGTTGTGAGAATCTGATACAGTGACAATGATTTAATTATTTTCTTTTGTTGCTTGCAGACAAGGGAAAATATGGGTGGTCCTATACTTATGGGATACGCCTTATGTAGCTCGGGCTCGGGGCGCCCCCCCCCCCCACTTTCCAATCGGGTTACGTGGTCTATGGAAGCTCTCAAACGCGCCGCTACACTTTTATCTTTTTAATTTTATTATTTTTTTTTCAATGCACTTTTTAAAGTAAAAGTGTGTGCTTAAAAAGTTTTTTTATTTTATTCTTTATTTTTTAAAATTTTTTAAAAAATGTGTTTTTATATGATACTATAAAACTAAAAAGAACCGTGGAAATCTGAATAAGTGTCCCATCCCCTGCCCTGGGATTTTAATTAAATGAAGAAACCCTGAAGATCTGGCCTCCAATACCTTATCTGGGTGGTAAATTAAATGGAAATCAGTTTTAATCCTTTTTAAGAATTCGAATTTTGAAATTTTTTATACTGGATTATTTTGTCACAAGTGAGCCATCTTTAGAGTCGTTTGAACAACGGGAAACAAACGAAAAATTGATTACAAAATTTGTGCACAAACACACAAACGAATAATGTTAAATAAAACTGTCACAAAAGAAGAGTGAATACCTGCTCCAGCAGTTCTCTACAACTGGTTACATGGCTCGACAAATTCAAAAAATCTGAATAGACAGTTGGCTACCACTACAATTTTAATGGTAGCCAACCGAAACATGATATTTGTGTGTCGGTATAATGATGTACAGGGTGATTCAGTCAATTACGTACGATTCTAATGGTTTATTACTGAGGAAATAATAAACATAGGAATGTCATATAGAACTTATAATACACATTACACACTGGAATTTCACACTTCATGAACAACATACTCGATGTGTACTCCATTCATCTGTACGGGGTTGTGCATAACCTTTTGCTAGGGGGCTGCGACTTAAACCGCAGCGTTGTAGCACACTCTTATGACGCTTCGGCAGAGAGTAGTTCATTGTGCGTCTATTGGTATCAAACAAATATGGCTGGTTTAATAAATGACAGTGAAGAGCAGCGTTTCATGGATAGAGTTCGTGCAAATGCATATCGAGAGGCAATGGAAGTAGGTGCGTCTTTTATTAATCGCAAATGGGTTGCGAACAAGTTAAACCGATCGGATAGATGGGTGACGGACAATTGGAATAAAGGTTATGATAACTGCCATGCCGAATTTGCTGAGGGTAGGCCCGAGAAATTATCACAGGAAAGCAAAAACATCATTGCTAATAACAGTGGCAAAAGACGTCGCAGCTGTGTCAACGTTGCACAGGAAATTAAAGCCGAACCGGATGCGTGCTGTTCGAGAAGCATGTGGTGGCCACACTAAATATTGATGTGATAAAAGCAGAAATAAACGTACTTTTTGATTATCAACCGCAGAACATTCCACTTAGTTTTGTTTATTTTCCAGACCCCTAGCAAAAGGTTATGCACAAATCTGTACAACACGACGAAGCGTGAGGATGAAGTTTTGCAGCACTCCGCCTCGCATCTCATTGTCAACAAGTATACAAAATTCGGTGATTGCCTGACAGACCTCTTCCATGGTGCGGGGTCGTGTGCTGAACATTTTCTGAAGGAACCCCCACAAAATTGACCCATCAATTCAATAACAAGGTCATCTCCAACTGTTTCCCAAACCTCTTCAACGACAGATTCAGTTGGCCACTGACCAGTCCTGACCTTAACCACTGTGACTTCTTTCTGTGGGGGGAGGGGGTTCCTTAAGGAGAAGATGTTCAGCACACATCCCAACACCATCGAAGAGGTCCGTCAGGCAATCACCGAATCTTGCTGCAAAACTTCACCCTCAAGCTTCGTCGAGTTGTACAGATGAATGGAGCACACATCGAGCATTTTGTTCATGAGGTATGAAATTCCAATGTGTAATTTTTAGTATACAAGATCTGTATGACATTCCTATGTTGATTAGTTCCTGAGTTATAAACCATTAGATTCGTACGTAATTGACTGAATCACCCTGTATATTCATAAAACTAATCTTAATTCTTAAGTAAAAGATTTATTTACGAAGTTTAAAATAATTTAAAAATGGCAAGTAACAAAGAGTAAAGAATCAATTCACTAAAAATTTTAAATACATACTTTAAACTAAATCTTAATTGCTCTCACTGTCACTATCATATTCTGAAAGTGTTTCATCAGTTATCACCTTCAAATGTGGTCCAATGGGAGGCCGTGGCCTGGTGGGCTTTCACTGAAACACGACCTCAGTGAAGTTAAGCAACATCAGGCACGGCTAGTCACTGGATGGGCGG
>JAHWFO010058634.1:124658-143877 GCA_023313115.1 Rhysida immarginata
AAGGCCATTTTTTGATAATTTTTTAAGTGGGAAATTGATCATAAGTGTGCGGGAAAAAAAGGATTTTGTGGTGTGCTTTAATTTTTCACGTTGTAATGTCACATGTAAGGTAATTCAATTTGTACGAGGCGTCCGATAATAAAGGTATGCATGAAAAACACATTTATTTGGAAAAGTTTGAATATCAAGCTCAAAAAGTACATGGTAATACTCATTTTTCAACGTAGTCACCGTTTGCATTCAGGCATTTATCCCAGTGTTGCACGTGTTTAAGCATGCTGTTTAGATAGCTATCCTTGTCCAAATTTGTAAAGTACTCTTATTTGTGCTCTTGGGAATGTCAGTTTGTTGAGCGCTTTACGCACTTTGATCCTTCGGTCTTCCCTTATCAAACCTTCCACCACTTCACAAATCTCTGGTGCGTGTCCGACCTCGTTTCTATGGATTATAATACAGTTCAGTTCGGCAGTCTGTAAATTTTTTGCACCAGATCCCTCTTTTCAACTGAAAACCTTCTTCCCATAAACGTTCATTAATCTGCGATGAATCTCTCTGATTCACTCTTGCCTGAAGAAACTGGATACCGCGCGCACCTGAATTTTGGAATAATTAAAAGCTTTTATTAAACTTGCAATGTTAGTTTGTTTAGGTCAAATCTTGTAATCAATATTAAACCAACTTCCCGACAAGCTAGGGAGCTGAAACTTAACACACATACACAGGATCGATGACAAATTATGATAAAGAAAAATTTTTTTAAATCGGTTCACTGGTTCGTATTCTAATGGTACAGATTCGTTACTACGAATTGTTTGTTGTGACAATTGGACAATTCGTTATGGCGAGAGTTAAATGTATCTCTTGTTTATTGTTGCAAAATTAAGCTTCAACTAAATAAAACATTATAAAAGCTTGGTTTGAAAAAACCCTTTTCCTCTTATCTTGTGTCTGTTTGCTACACCCAAACTATTCAAAGGGAAATAACGATACGCACCTTACTACTGGCACAGTTCACGAGACGTCACATCACGCGAGAGCGAGTGTACACGTTAGAAAATCGTCGACGCCACCACCTGTGCTTTAACATCGGACCGCACTCATAATTTAATGTAATGGTTATTACTTTGTAATTGTTAATTACTTTCGTTTTCTGTGTTCTTTATCTTTGTTTTCATAACCATCAGATGATTTTATACTGTTATTAAATATATTTTAAGCCCAAATTGATTTTTAAAATGGTTCCTTTCTTTTAACAGGCAAAACTCTACGTGTGTTTGTAAGAGATCGTGGTTTCTTCGCAGGAATACAGTCAGGAATTTCGCTGGGAAAATGGCCAACGACGACGGTGTTGTTTCGAATGAAGATAAAAATTTCAGAGAAGTAATTTGTAATGTACTATTGTCGATAGAGCACCTCGTTGCTGGTACTTCGTCACTTTCACAAAGCGTTAATGGAAAATTCATCGAGTACAAAATAATTCCCTTTATTTTTCAACCAAAAGTTGCTGTTTTATATGATCACAATATTATTTCAAATGAAGATAAAAACCTCAGCGAAATTGTTTGTGACATGCTGTTATCGGTAGAATGTCTTATTACAGGCATATCAAATATTTCAAGGAATGCTAATGGTAAATTCATCGAGTACAAACTGAATCCTCTTCCAAATCAACCTGTGGTTGTTGTTTTACATGAAAACTTTACAACACAAACAATAACAACTGAGAATGAAAATGAATGTGAATTAAGAAAGAACAACGAAATTCTTAATTCGAAAACACTCACGTGTTATGGAGAATCAACAGAAGTGACGAGTAAGTCTTATATTGTATATGATAAGTTTAGTTTAAGTACCGTTAGAGAAATTAGTGATAATAAAACAGATTCCCAGCGTAAAAATAAAAGTAACAAATGGTACAATAATATCGTTATAGAAAACATTTTCTCCATTGATTTAAAAATGACAGGAATTGTTTTTGGAGAAAACTTCGCAAACTCCCAAAGCTGTTTAGATGAGGAAACTGGTGATTTAGAAGAAAATATAGCTGAAAAATTAACTAATGGTTGCTGTGATCTCGATAACACAAGTAGCGAGCTAAGCACTTTAAAAAATAAATTACATTTTTGTGGTTTTTGTGGAAAACTGTTTAAATTGTTATCCAAAAAAGAGCGACACGAACGAGCACACGCTGGACAACGTAATTATAGAGACCTTTTAAAACGACTATCAGAATTGTGCGACATTAGAAAAATAGAAGAAAGACTCAGATCGAATGAGACAATCCTTTATTCTTGCGACTTCTGTGAAAAAACTTACGAGCACAAACTAGATAAGCTTGATCATGAAATAACCCATATAGAGCAAGCACCGTACAATTGTGATTTTTGTGCAAAATCTTTTCTGAAAATCAGCTCTAAAGTACTTCATGAACGGTTTCATGAAGACAAACCTTATAAATGCACGTATTGCCATCGACGTTTCCTCACCCAACGAATTACTAAACGCCATGAAAGAAGTCACACAATGCCAAAGCGTTTCAAATGTGATTTTTGTGATAAATGTTTCGCCCGACCAGCACTTACAAGAAAGCATGAAAAACGTGTGCACCGTAATGAATCGTCTCATTGACATTATATTTTTGAAATTTGTGAATTTTCTAATAAAGTTTCATCTTAATTTTAGATGAAAGTTTCATCTTAATAAAGTTTCATCTTAATTTACAGTATGGCATAAAGGTCAACGTATATGGATAAAAGCAAGAAGAAAATATCTTAAATGATCACATCTTACGCTTACGGGTTCCTTGTGTATATACAAGGTGACCCATTTTAAAGTTTCCCCTATAATATCTCGAAAACAACACGTGATCAAAAAAAGTTTCGAATAAAATTTTTGTTTCGGAAGGGGCAATCGAATGGTAGTAAAATAGACCCCCTCCCCCATTCATTCGATTTTTTTCCGATCCCATGTGTTATTTTCGAGATATTCCAGGGGAAACTTTAAAATAGGTCACCCTATATATATGTTACCCATGTTCAGTATCTCTATTCATTGATCCCTTCGAAATTCCCGCATTCGTGTATGTTTATTGTTAATTAAACAATTTTTGTGGAAAAGTGTTTTCTTTCTTGCTTTTAGGTTTCTGGTGAACCTACTTAATTGTACACTGAGTGGCCAAATTATTATGACCACCCCCTTAATACAGTGTAGGGCCACCTTTCGCTCTTATTACTGCTTGCATTCTTCGGGGCATGGATTCTATGAGATGTTGGTAGGTTGTAGGAGGAATTTGAGACCAACTCTGAAGAACTGCACCTTCCAATTCCTGCAGATTGGATGGTGCTGGATCCCGCTGCCTGATGGCCCGTTTGATCTCATCCCACAAATTCTCAATGGGATTGAGATCTGGCGATTGTGCAGGCCAACGAAGCAAGGTTAACTCTTCGGCATGTTCTTCGAACCATCTGAGGACGATGCCAGCCTTATGACAAGGAGCATTGTCCTGCTGGAAGTATCCATCCCCGTCAGAGTACACCATTATCATAACGGGATGTACTTGATCTGCGACAATATTTAAATAATCTTGGGCACGCACACGTCCGTGCAGAGGAATCAAAGGACCCAAACAATGCCAAGAAAACATCCCCCAAACCATAATACTGCCGCCACCAGCTTGAAGTGTTGTGGTGATGCAGGTGGGGTCCATGCTTTCGTGTTGTTTTCTCCATATTCTAATCCTGCCATCTGCATGATGCATTTGAAATCGTGACTCATCGGACAACATGACCCTTTTCCAGTCATCTACTGTCCAATCCTTGTGCTCCTTGGCGAACTGGAGACGTCTGCTCTTGTTCAAGGCAGACAGTAGAGGCTTTCGAACTGGTCGTTGGCTTCCATAGCCTAAACGGTGTAATGAGCGGCGAACAGTTCGTTCAGAGGCGGTCACAGTTTGTCCTTGATTAAGATTTGCCGCTATTTGACGCACTGTTGCTCTTCTGTCGCCCTGGACAACTCTGGCCAATCTCCTTTCAGCTCGAGCATTGAGGAGCCTGTGACGACCACACGCTTGACGTTGAGAGCCGGGTTTTTTGCTTGGTAGTCCACTCTCTGTAAACATTAATAACTGCTGCTCTTGAACACTTCACAAGCTCAGCTGTTTTGCTGATATTGGTTCCGACACTGCGCGCGCCAACGATCATTCCGCATTCACACTCGGTTAAATCACGTTTTTTGCCCATATCGTCGCAAAAAACACAGTGCAACTGATGGTACCTCACCTGCATTCCCTTTTTATAGCTATCTAGCCCTCTAGCGGCAGCGCTGTGACGCAATAGCTCATTTGCCTAAAACTGCCAGGTGGTCATAATAATTTGGCCACTCAGTGTATATGAATTAATTTCTTCTGAGGAAGGTGAAAATCGATAAATATCTCGGAAATGCATGAAATATCTTTAACGGTTTTAGTGCATGGCTTAAAGTGTAGTATAAAGTTTTTAGAGCAAAGAATACACGAGAGGAAATACAGGATGATCGTAAATGTTATATTTTTGTTTTCAATCGGACCTTGACTACTATTTCTTAAGCCCTTATAGCCGAAAGATTTTCAGTAACCCAAAATGTACGCGTACATATCCAATCAAATTTAAAATATGCGAACTTTTTCTGCAACATCTTAAGCTTGCCAGCTCATGAAGTAACTCCTCAAAAAATAGTTCGAAATCATCCTGTCATCAAATGCATATTACACCTGTTCCATAGAGATGCCAATAAAACACATCCCACCATAATACTGTCACCATCAGTTTGGATTCTTTTTTGAGGTTTCCCGTCGAATATGACGACGTCCATCCAGTCGATAGAGCAGAAATCAAAAGGCAACCCATCGCTAATCAAGAGAGGTCCAATTCCTGTACTGCATGAAATTGTAGCCGTTTCTCCGATTGACCATCCAATCTGATTCGGAACTCTATACGATTCAGAATCGCTGTACTGTTCTTGTCGACACTCATCAGGCAGCTCTCTAGTTTATTTGAACGGTGAAGTTATTGATCTGTACAGTGTCAGTTGGCCTGCACACATCTTCGCAGTCAATATTCATCTCCTATATCACGAGTTGTATTCCGCGGATCCCGCGCCGTTTATTTACAATGGTACCGTTTGTCCAATCACGGTACACTTTTAATAAGAGCAGCACGGTTCACAAACTGCGCAGTTTCGGCAGTGCTCCCACCCTTGGCCCGAATTTATCATTTCCTTCTGGAGATCTGTTAAATCGCTTGTTGTACATGGCAACAACTTTTGATTCGAGGGTTGCTTACAAAGTCCTGGCAACTATTTTTTTTCTTGAAGATACCAGTCCGGTTGGAAAATGTGACATATACAGATGAAAGGACAAGGTGTTAACTGTATGTGTGGACAATGAATAGCACTGAAATATCGTAACACACTAATTTATTACGGTAGTATACAGGGCAATATGGCCTTCACGGTTGCTCATCACTGGTTGACACACGTCCTTGCTGAAACTTTCCTACCCACCGTGCTACTGTACGGTATAGTAGGGCATTATTCCCAAGGGCTTCCACTAATTCACTGTGACATTCCATCGCATTTCTCCCTCGGAGAACGGCTATTTTGATGTAAGCGCGCCCTCAACACGGGTTACTTCCATCTCGCACGACACTCACCAACTGACTGATTTCACAGCCCTCGCTGCGCTACTACCAGCTATCACAGAGCCATCTGTTGTTCTGCATACACACTATGCCTGCAGAACTTCCGCACGACACATATACGTTTGTGATCCGTTCACATATCTACAAGAAAAAAAATAGTTGCCATGACTTATGCCCCAACCCTCGTACATTGAAAATGCACAATGTACTTTACCAAAAAAGTCTGTTACATGAGTTAATCAGGAAATATTGTAGACAAGGGAGAAGAGTAAAAATAAAAGTAAAAAATCATTTAATAATGTTGAGTACAGTAGTCTGCACGCACATTAAGAACCTTCGAAGTAATCTTCGCGAAGCACTGCTAATTTTACGTACACATGTTGTTCTAGCCGACTCACGTTCATTTTAGCCAGTATATCCATATTTGACTACGGTTGAAAACCAACTGACTTTCGTGCATCCCTTCCTCTTCCGTCCTTGGAACATCTAAACCAACTAACGTCATCATAAGTACCGTACGTCTCAATGTCATTGCTGCATATTGAAAAATGTTTGGGATTTTGCGGAAAAAAAATAGTTGCCATGACTTTTTAAGTGACCCTCGTATTTTGGCAGAATACAGATATTTTACCTTTTATACCCACCAAGCGAGCTTGTACCCCTTGCATAGTCTACGCGCTGCTGACATATTCATTGCCGATTTATATCATATCTTCCTGGCCAGTTACTTTCCATTTGAAGCATTTTTTTTTATTTTGTGCTCTATAATGTTTAATTTATCGTAATATATTTCACAATTTCTTTGCATAGCCTGAAGTTTGGACCATACAGTACATATCGAGCTGCCACTATTTAGGGCACTCATTTTTAGAAATAAAATATTTTGAAATATCTATGCGACGTCTTGAAATTTTCAAACTGCTTAAATTCTTCAAACTGTGAATAATTAAAAAATTTCTTTCGGATTTTTTTTTTCAAAAGACTGAATGGAAATCTGATATGAATCATTGTTTTTAAGTTCGATATAGCATACATTTACAGCGTATTGCATAAGTCCCCCCGGGATTTCAAAGCTCATGAGTCGATTAACGTATACAGAAGGTGACTGAGTAACGTGAACTGAGTAACTATCCAAGTTTTTACTTACCTTAGAAATGTTCGTTATGTCTTGCCCTGGTGACTCGATGAATATCAATTCTGTAATTAACTCATGCCACACACGTTCCAACTTAGCGTCGATGGTAGCAAGTGCATCCGTGATTCTTTGACGAAGCTCTGGTAAATCTCTTGATAAAGAAGGCGCATAAGGCTCATCTTTTATATAACCCTAAAGGAAAAAGTCACATTGAAATCGGGTCCTATGAGAGGTCAGGCAAGAAGAACGGAATCTTCGTCAGACTTTCACCCAATCTAATGCCGAGATATGAAAACGAATAAACACGCCATGATATCTGTGAGAAACAAAACTTGTATGTTTCCCCCATCAGTTGGTATGCTGTTATTTTTTATACGTGACTCTGCTATTGCATGGTAAGAATTCGAAATTCCGGAGGGATTTACGCAACATGTTCTATTTTACTCAAAAAAGTTGGCATGACTTTTTAAGTGACCCTCGTATTTTAGCATCATACAGATATTTTCCCTTTTATACCCACCAAGCGAGCTTGTATCTCTTGCATAGCCTACGCGCTGCTGCTATGTGCCATCGAAAACAAACAAAGAGAGAAGCTCTCAAAATGGAATGTGCTGCTCCTGGACAATACTAAGCCACTTATGGCCAAGAAGACCCTCCACCTGCTGGAAACATTTCGATGGGAAGTCCTCAAACATCCTCCGTAAAACCAAACTTTCTCAATTAATGCTCAGAAAATTAAATTGAAAACTGGTTTGCATACACGCAATTGGTCATTAAAGCTAATAAAATAAGGGAGACAGGGGCAATTCGTTATACGGGTAAGTTAAAAAATATCTTAAACTTTTAACACCAGTAGGCAGACTCGTACATAGGATCCAGCCGTACTGGATCTGAAGCACTCTCTCCCTCCTCGAACCGCTACACGCTTCGCAAGTAAGAACAGTTTTTCGATTTTTTTTCTTTTTTTGTATCTCTTCGTAATTTTTCTCTCACTTAAACGATTTTAAATAACTTAGGTTTTTGTAGAATAGTCTGGAGTATCGTGGTTCTGAGAAAGCTCAGTTATCAATCATAACGTTACGTGGAAATTTCTGGAAAAATGTGCCCTCGTTTTCGCTGTTCGTGAACTTCGTTCAAAAAAAGTGATTTGGGGAAGGTTGTTATAAGCTGTGTAAACTTACCCCAAACATTTCTGCTGACTGGAGTGAGCACCTACTGTATAATTACCGAGTTATTTTTTTTTACAGTAATTAACTATCTCGATTCTTTATGAGGAAAAAATATTCCCCACGAAAATTGGATACACGAATGGAGATCCATAAGTGCAATAACTACAGTTCTGATGATGATGATTCGTAGTGGCTCAGTTTTAGTTTTTGTTTTTTCCTAATGTTTTCGGTTTGTGTTTGGTATTGAGATGTAAGAATATTAAAAGTTAATTTTTTGATTTACCAGTGTCTGTAGTTCTATTTTAGTAAACGGGACAAAATGAATGTAACAATCTGCCCCATCTACGAGGGGCGATTGATAAATATGGTCTCCATGTCTGTAACTTTTTTTATTTTCACAATTCTTTTTGTATCTTATACTCACATTTGTCCTCTATGCAATGCACTATTCACTTTTCGACATAGTCCCCACCCCTTTCCACGCATTGCGCCAACGCGTGACTAGTTGGGTGAACCCGTCGGAGAGGAATTCCGGAGTTGTTGTCGACACCAGGATTGAATGGCAGCTTTGGACCCTCTTCTGGAGTACGATAAAGTCCGCCCGCACACGAGTCACCACACACCAGAGGCGTTGCAGCGCTTACAGTTCAAAGATGAAAAATTGCAGTTCAAAAATGAAAGACTTTGCACATTGCGACTTTCACCATCTCCCAAAGAAGAAAGAGCCCCTTAAGGGACATGAGTTGTTCTGACGGCGAGGTAAACGCTGCCATTCAATCCTGGTGTCGACAACAACTCCGGAATTCCTCTCCGACGGGTTCACCCAACTAGTCACTAGTTGGCGCAATGCTTGGAAAGGAATGGGGACTATGTCGAAAAGTGAATAGTGCATTACATAGGGGACAAATGTGAGTATAAGGTCTTATTTATCAATCGCCCCTCGTACTGTAACACTGAGTGGCCAAAAAATTAGAGACATCCCTTATTTGAAAGTAAACCAGTCCGAAAGTGACGTTGAGTGATGTAACAACGTTGAGTGAGTTCGGAGGACGTAGTTATCACGGAAGTTAATGTCAAAATGGATAAGACGAAAGATTTAAGTGAGTCTGAAAGAGGGATGATCGGGGCAAGAAGCCTGGTGCCAGCACCTCTGAAAGGACGATTGTTTTAGGATTTTCTCGCTCAACAGTATAAAAAAAAAACTTCAAGCGATAAGGACTATTCTGGTCGAAAAAGGCGGTGAACGAGAGAGATGAAAGGCGGGTAGCACCTATAGTCCGCAGCAACAGAAGGGCAATAACACGACAAATTACAGCTGAGTTCAATGTAGGTGTATCACAAAGCATATCCGAACGCACAACAAGACGGACTTTAGCAGCAGGAGACCACCGAGAGTGCCTTTGGTATCACAGAACAATAGGAAAAGGCGCCTGTTGTGGGCCCAGGAACGACGTAATTGGTTTCTTGAGGAGTGGAAAAAAAGTAGCCTGGTCCGATGAATCTCGTTATGCAGGTGGCAGGATCAGATTATGGCGCAAACAGCACGAGTTCATGGACCCCTCCTGCCAAATGACAACTCTTCAGGCTGTTGGCGGTGGAATTATGGTGTGGAGAATGTTTTCCTGGAGTACTCTCTGGGTCTCTTGATATCTGTATAAGCACGGCTTACCTCAACATCGTTGCCGATCACGTGCACTCGTTTATGGCTATGATGTGCCCTTCTGGAGATGGTCACTTTCAGCAGGACAATGCACCTTGCCACCGTGCTCGACCGATCACAAATTGGTTTGAGGAACATCAGAGTTTAGTCTGCTTCCATGGCCAGCTCAGTCCCCTGACCTCAATCCTCAAGATTCTTTTCAAAGCTTGGAAGCGCCACCATCTAATCTGACCCAACTTAGAGCTGCCATTATGTCAGCATGGATGGGCCGACATTCCTCAGCAACGGTATCAGCATCTTGTTGAGACCATGCCAAGAAGAATATCGGCTGTGATCAGAGCTAAAGGTGGACCAACTCGTTATTAGAGGGTGTCTCTACTTTTCTGGCCACTCAGTGTTCACCATTGATGGGGCATGCTGTTACATTTGCGGTTGGGGCCAAAAATATTAATTTGTTAAAAAAAACATAAGTTTCTTATAACTTTTTAAATGCTAGTTATAACCACAAAAGGTTCAAGGTTGTAAAATACGAAATATGATTTACATCAAGCATTACATAAAAAGTTAGTGAAAAAAGTCAAAACTGTAACAACCTGCCCCTGTCTTCCTTACTAAATAGAAGGCTCGTGAAAAGAAATCGATATGTACGCGGGGTGGTCATAAAGTCTTCACAATCAGCCGGAAGACAGATGGGGTGACGCTGCACAAGGTGGTAGCGTCAGTCCTTTCCCACATATTCACCTCCCAGGACCACACATTTTTCCCAACGATGGACGACTTGCTGGATGCCACTTTTATAGAAGTCCTCTTTTTGGTTGTTGAGGAACTGCTCCACCTTTAAGATGACCTCGTCGTTGTCTTGGAAATGCCGTCCACGAAGCGGGTTATTCAGGCGAGGGAAGGGGAAGAAGTCGCTTGGGGCCAGTTCGGGTAAATACGGTGGAAGGGGCAGTATTTCGAATCCCAACTCCCCTGCAACGCGCATGGTCTCATCTGCGAACGTGCTGGCGCGTTGTCGTGCAGAAGTCTGAACTCTTTGGACACCTTGCCTCGCCGCTTTGACTTGATGGCCTCCCGTAACTTCCGCAGGAGGTCCCGGTAGTACGCTCCCGTGATTGTCTGGCCTTTCCGCGCGTATCCGTCAAAACAACCCCTCGTGAGTCCCTAAAAACGCTCAACATGACCTTTCCCAACCATGACTGACTTCGCCTTCTTCGGCGGCGGGGAAGAGGTGTGTTTCCACTGCTTACTCTGGTTTTTCGTTTCAGGATCGGAATGTCAGACTCGGCATTCGTCCACAGTGACAAGGCGCTCGAAATAAGTCGTCCAGGTCAGCCTGAAACAGGCTCAATAGCTCGGAAGCTGCATCCCTCCGCCGCTCTTTCTGCAGAGGTGTGAGCAAACGTGGCACCTACCTGGCAGCGACTTTTGTCATGTGGAGTTCTGCGTGTAGTATGTTACAAACAGTGCCATGGCTGACGTTGACCTGTTCCAGAGTGATACGGCCGTCTGAGAGGGTTGTCGTCTCCACTTGCTTCGCAATTTGTGGCTCGTCACAGATGGAGTAGAGGGGCATCCGCTCTGAGGTTCGTCTTCCACACTTGTCTGGCCGCACTGGAAACCAAACGTCGACTGTCGAACGATGAGGCACTGTCACCATAAACGGCCACTAACTCTTTATGGACTTGTTTGGCATTGTTCCCCTTCAAATGCAGGAACCTTATCACGGCTTGCATTTCCAATTTTCCGACGGGCTGGACCATGTTGCTTTCGACGCTCTGACGGCGTTTAGCGGTACTGCACCAAACACATTTTCAAAAGCGATCGTTCTTTCATGGTGATTATAATGACTTTATGACTGCCTCTCATATTTTTAAATGATTATCAACATTTTACGATTTATAAAGATCAAATTCCTATTTTTTTTATCATCATAACATTGATGGCGTTTTGTAAACATCCAGGGATTCAAATACATCGACCCACGTGACTCAGATCGTATGATCAGAACTTAAAAGAGCTTGAATGAACAGACGCGAATGTCAGGTAAAAAACGGAATGCAAAATCAAGTTCCATACAAATGATTCAGACGCGATTGTCGCACGATTGCGTCTATGGAAACCATAAAATTTCCCCTGCTGCAGTTATCATCATCTATATACATGGTAATTCAAGATTAATGGTACAAAAAAAAACATACCAACGGCGGCTATAATGAATTTATTTCACGAAAACCGAAATAACTCGGGAGATCTTACGAAGTCTCCTTTTTCGCTATTCTCGCTTTTTCTTTTAAAAGTCTCTATTACTCGCTTTTGTCAAAAATTCTCGCTAAACTCGCTTTTTTAAGCAAAGTCACTTATCAAACTCGCGACTTTTTTATGGTCATTGTTCATCTCCTGCTCGCGAAGCAAAATCGAAACCGAAATGATCTATCCTTCATTATAGGGAGCGTCTTCAAATCTGAAACTCATTTAAGGTGGTGCCACTCATTTCCACCATGGTGCCACTTGTATCTGGGATTCTCGATTTGTTACTGCAAGCCTATCGGATGTTCATGCCATCTAAACATTTCCGTTTAGATGTGTTGTAACACGTGGATTTTTTTGTTGATCGCAACAGTTTATTATCCAAAGAAGGACACATTTTCCAAGGGCTCTTAAAAAATGAAGAAGAACATTTTAGTTATATTAAGTCGTCAATCCTGATCGCAGTTGAAAAGCAATTATAACTTTACTATGGGCAAATGTAGTAGAATAAAAAGCTTCTGGTTATTATGGCAGGATTCCACGGGACGAAAATACATAGAGTTATTTATGCGTCGTTCGGACACGTCACCTGTTTGTAAATTTTGTGAAAATGAAATTGAAGTTAGCAACATGGTTTCCATGCAATACTTCAACATTGTGACGCACGAAAGCATAGAAAAAGATCGCAACATGATCACGGCCAATTGCATTTTCCATCGAATGCTAGTTCAGCGTCTTGGACCATATTTCTTAAAGGATATTACAAACTATGTTGGAGATGGTTGCTGTATATGTTTCGATGAATCTACAAATGCAAAAAAGAGCTGCAGCTAAGGATTCGTTACTGGTCACAAAAATCAGACTGCATAATTTTAAAACATCTGGAAGTTTGTAGTCCTGGATCTGCAACTGCTAAAAATTTGAACCAGACCCTGCGTATCAAGAATGGCCTTTAGCTTAAGGGTTTGATAATGCTTGGATCCGATGGATCTTATGTAAACAAGAGTGCTACAAGAGGCGCTTCCTTGTATTCTTTGATGAACTTCGCACGAAGAGACGTGACTTCCTTAGTGAAAGTTACGTTGTTGATAGACTTATCTTGGTCAGGTGACTTTTCAGTGCCGGAGCTTGTCTTTCTCGTTAGCCTCGTGCGAAGTCCATGGAAGAATACAAGGAAGCGACTCTTGTAGTACTTTCAGTGCTAAAATGCGTCACTCGCTGGTATCGCAGCGCACCTGGCGGCCTGCATGATTGCGCTTACAACCCCTATGATCTTTTGTATGATTTCAGAACTACAGATGTCTTTGAAGTAATTGGACACTTGATTTTTTATTAAAAATTTTTGAATTTGCATTTATGATTGTTTTTATAGGAAAAATGCTTTTCTTTCATTCAGTGTTTATTTTCTCCTTTCATTTTAATGACCCTTTTCAAATTTATTATGGGCCCGGTTTAGGAGCACTTTTTTTAAAAATGGTAGGAAAATGTTTTGGAATTATTTTTTTAAAATTGATTTAAATGGTGCAGGAGTTTCCGTGAAGTTAGCTGTTATGTTCTAGACATGTTGACTGAGAGAAAGAGCAATAATGAACAAAATTTCTTCAAAATATCATTGTTTCAGTTATTTAACGCACAAAATTAAATATTTATTATATTATTACAGCATTACCATACAAAAATATTCTCGCTCAATGAAAATAAACATTGGGATTTCGTGGCACTCTGGCGGACAACATATCTCGTCCCATCTCGCATGACGCTATTTTCGGCGAGAGACACTTCCATCTATTCTTCCATGCTGTCGCTAATCATGGTCTGTTAGATGTTGGAACGTGTAATATTCACTTGGTCTACAATGCCTTTCAGAAAGCCCTGTTAACTCATGGCCATGAATCTTCCGAATTGATTTTGCTATTTCACAGTTCGACAAGAAGCATTTTATAATTTGCAAAATGATTTAGACATAGAACAGAAGAGAATATTAAAACATTGTTCATCCCGCTGGCTTACATCAGGACCTGGGGGTCTAGCCTGAACTCATCGACAAGCTGTCGATCTCGACAAAATCTAACCGTCGATAAGTGGCATATTACACATTTATACACAAATTTACACACGTATGGCTAGATGATATACACTGATATACACAAGTTTACACACATTTACACATAATTTTAAACATTTATCCATGTATACACATAAATACATACATAAACACATAACTGTAGACACACTATATTATTATTTTCACAGTTCAAGTTTCGTAGCACAAGAGAGTACTTCATGTATGTAAATATTTTTAAACAAGTTTTTGTTAATATTTTTAGAAAATGTGTATTCTTGAGCTGTGTGTATTTAGCCTGCAGGCTGGAAACGAAGGAAAAAAAGATTTTAATAAGAAATCTGTTGCGAAATTCTGAAATAACGATCGCCAAGTGCATAGTCGACTGCTCTTGAATTGTAGACAAGAATGGCAGAATTGTAGGCAGTTGTCCATGGTCAAAGTCTACACTCGAAAATCGACGGTGTAGAGTCTGTACACTGTAGACTCTGTAGACACTGTAGACAAGTCGTGTTCATGCTAGCTCGAATCGACAAATGCGTCATTAACCACGTGACCATCGACACTTGTCGACAGTCGACTGCTTGTCGATGAGCTCAGCCTAGACCCCCTGCGTGCAGTCGATTGCTCCTGTGGTAGGATGTCATTGAAAAATACTTTTTGAATTTGGCGCTGAAAAAAAACATGTCAAATATAGGTGAAAAAAGAAAGAAAATTCAGCTACTGCTGCGTGATTCTTCGACAAAGCTAAAAATTATTTTTATCAGTCAACGTGCTAGCTTTTTTTTGAAAACGTTTGCCGATTGTTTCTGTGTGATAAGCCATTTGTCCGTCTGTTGCATCAAGAACTGGAACAACTTATTACTTTCCTGCTATCCAATGTTGAAGTCGGAAGTTGTTAAAGGCTGGAAAAGCCAATCATCAGAGTTGTTTTCTGCAGAAAAATCGGTTACTTTTTCGTTCGTCCTTACAAGGGGAAATACTAATAATTCAATCCTGTATGAAAACAATGAAAGAGGGATCAAAGATGTCTCTGCAAAAGGAATGATGGATTACTCTTGCACTGCTGCAACATAACTTATTGATAAAAGCAATATTACTTCTTATTTGCTTTTAAAACGGCTGTAAATACTAAATCCGAAAATGCTTCAGAGCGGTAAATCACTAACCATGGTTTCCCACTGGCAATGTTATTTAAGCATATTGTGGATCCAGATGCAGTACGAAATGAATGGATCATTCTACAAATAAAGGAATTACAGCGTGAAAATGTGGATGCCATCGGTTTTTGGAAATCGGTATTAAAAAAAACTCCTGGCAATATCAAGTATCCATAACTGAATTCTTTAGTTAAGGCTTGCCTCACCTTCTCGCATGAAAATGCTGAAGTAGAGTGGTGCTGTTTTAAATTATGGCAACTCAAGAGTGTCGATTGGCATTCTTAAAGGCAGACATATCTGCAAAGATGCTATAACAGCTCATGGAGGTTTGTTAAACGTCCCGATTACAAAAGACATGGTTAGTTCTTGTCGTTGTTCAAGAGACCCTTACCACAATCATCTACAGGAGCAAAGAAAAGTGATAGAAAATTTAAAGGCAGAATGTTTCAAAAAGCAAGAAGAAGAAGCGAAAGCAAAGGTTAGATTAGATAAAATTAAGGAGAAGGAGGAAAAAAAATAGGACAATTAGAAAAGAAATTAGTTCAGTCACATCCTTGGAACGGCAGAAACACGGCCTTCTAGAAACCTTGCTTTTTCTACTACAGATTGGAAAATCGCGTGACGTCACTTTAGCAAAGTCCGAGGCCAACGAGATGACAAGGCCTGGAAGCGAAAAAGTCACCTGACCAACTGGTTGCTAGCAACAATCCAACCTTCATTGTCTCCATCTTGGATGCTAACAATCAGCTTTTTTTCCTTTTGTTGGGAAACAATGAAAGTTGGATTGTTGCTAGCACCCAGTTGGTCAGGTGATTTTTTCGCTTCCATGCCTTTTTATCTCGTTGGCCTCGAGCAAAGTCCGTAGCTAACACCTCCTATAGAGAAGGCCTGCGGACCAAAGGTGTATGCATTGTTACATCATCATCAAGCGGCCAAATTTGGCCAAATCAAGGGCTTATTATTGGTAGAAATACGATAACAATAGCCGCTTGATGATGATGTAACAATGTATACACCTTTTGTCCGCAGGCCTTCTCTATAGGAGGCGTTGCCGTAGCCAACGAGAAAGTCATGCCCCGGCGCGGAAAAGTCACCTGATCTTAGTAGTCCGAGTAACAATGTAATCTTCATTGTTTCCATCTTGGATTTTAACAATCAATATTTTTTCGTTTGTTGGAAACAATGAAGGTTGGATTGTTGGCCGGACTACTATGATCTAAAGCACCGTAGAAAGAAAGTACGGACAATTCATTGTTGCAGGCTGCCATTTTGAGTCCTATTTCATATGATGATTGAATTTGCTGCAAAACACGACCAAACTTCAGAGGCACATTTCTCTCTAACTTTTGTCAAAAAGGAAGTGTTCAATCTGCAAGTTTGAATTTATAGCAAAACAAGAAACAATCATCATAAAAAATAGGAATGAAATAGGAGTCAAAATGGCTGCCTTCAACAATGATTGTCCATGCTTTCTTTATACAGTGCTTTACTATGATCGCGCCGGGGCTTGTCTTTCTCGTTGGCTTCGAGCAAAGTTTGGTCCTATTTTTTCTTGACTCGCCAGATGGCGCAAAGGACAGTGTAGTGGGTAGATTTCTGATTCATCCTATAGCATTAGTAATAAAAATCGCTGAAATAATTTCAGTTTAATTGATTTCTTTATTGATTTTCACCTCAACATTTTAAACTTTAATAAATAATGAAGTTTACTCATTATCATTAAACAATAATGAAAAGCAATTTTTAAATTGTGTAGTTAAGATATCCCAATCATTGCTTAAACTATATGAAGTTCTCTTTAATAATAGTGGTGTTTAATTTAATCATCGTTTTAATAATCGTAATATTCTGGAAAAATGTCCCTTTCAACTATTATGGTCATATGCGACGGCATTATAGGGGCCACGAATTTTGCCTCGCAAGAGTTCTTTAACGTGCAGCCGGTAAACGACTATATGGTACCAACGGCTTTACTTCCCTATCGAAGGAAGTGCCTGATCTCAGGATTTTCCCCCTGAAAAAATCTTCGTCGTCGTCGGACGGGATCGAACCTGCGCCCTCGGGCATAAGAGGCGATCACGCAACCACTGAGCCACCGAGGCCGATAACAATAAATTGATAATAACTTATGTAAACGGATTTTATTATACTGTTATCCAATAAACCGATATTTAAATTATTACTAGATAACTTTAGTTCTCTAGTTGGAAGTTCATCCATTAATATAGTGAATAAAATGGATAGCAGAGGATGGCCAGAAAGGGGGGGGGGGGGCGGAGCGAACGAAAAAAGTCACGTTGCAATACTGAGAGAGAGAGAATTGATTGAGAGCGTGAAAAAGAGAGGATCCTGCGGTGGCCATAGGTCAGCATCAGTGCCATCATGAGAGAAAAGTGGCTTAAAAATGAAGTTCACGAACATGATGTTTCGCTGTCAACACACGATCCGATCCGGAATATTTCTTATCCATGTTTTTCTTCTAACTGGATCGCTTGGAGCTCTAAAGAGTTTAATTTTCTGATCATACGACTTTTAACTCTTTGGAAATGTTCAATGCAATTCGTCATAAAACAAGTTTTCATTTTTCACGGATTTTTGGAAACAAAAAACTTTAAAATACTTGAGAAAAAGATCAGTGGTAAGTAGAAAACCTATACTAGTCCATTACCTCTTTTATTATTACAGACCTGTTTTACTGAATAATTCCATTGTTGCTTTTTGCGTTTCTCAATTTTGCCATGGCGCTGTTTAACCTCCCTAAAGAGACAGCCTGTTACATTGGTTACAGAAGTTACAGAGGTTACATTGTTGCTTGGACTAAGATGGTCAGGCAACAACTCCTAAAGAGACAGCCTGTGCACGGAAACGTCATACATTGTTGCATCATCTAAGTAGGGCATTGTTATTCGTATTTGTACCAATAATAAACCCTGAATTTGCACTACTATGATGATGTAACAATGTATGACGGTTTCCGTGCAGAGGCTTTCTCTTTAGGAGGTGTTGGGTCAGGTGACTTTTCAGTGACGTTAAAAACAAACTGAATAAGCATTCATTTCATTAACCAAATTTAAGTTTCTTTTTATTCGCTATTTAACTCCTTTTTAAAATAAAAGATTCTATGCAAAAAATTTTTAGTACTTTATGTATCTTTTTTTATTTTGTTTGCACTACGTTTTATTTATCTCAGATGGTAACCAAAGGGAGGTTAAACAGCGCCATGGCAAAACTGAGAAATGCCAAAAACAATGGAAATTCTTCAGTAAAACAGGTCTGAAATAATAAAGGAGATGATGACTAGTCCATAGTGAGCGATAGAATTTCTCCCCACTACCTAGAGTGCCTTACATTAGTCCAAGCACAATGTAATCTTCATTGTTTCCATCTCGGATTTTAGCAATCAGTACTTTTTCGTTTTTTAGGAACAATAAAGGTTACATTGTTGCTCCGACTAAGAAAATCAGGTGACTTTTCACTGCCAGAGCCTGTCTTTTTCGTCAGCTACGATGCTTGCCTTAATGATTCATATTTTAACCCTTTATCGATAATTTTGCATATGGCAACATCAGCATTTTCCATCAGTCATGACATTTGTGTGGTACTCTCAGTCTCTGTATGGTGCCATCAGTTATGACATTTATATGAAATAAAGCAATTTATGTAATGAAATATATAGGTTCGCAAACAGTTTTATTTGCCATAATGGCAAACAAAACATAAACAAATAATTACATGTCATAAAAATTATTTTTATGATAATTGTAATCCTGACATGATTAGGAATAATTAGCAGCAGTCAAAAATTTTTTTCATGAATTTTTTATGGGGTAACGATAAAGGGTTAAGGGGGATAATGTTATAAAAAGTAATAAATAAATCTTATACAGGGTGAATACAAAAGCCTGAACCCCCCTTTTATTTTTTGAACCGAAGCAGATATGTCAATTTTGATGAATCCAATGAATAGGAAGTTGTGGGTGGCCTATCCCATGGTGCACTTTTCATCATCCCAAATATGCAAATTAGGACACATTCAAAATTTATCTCAAAAACCGTAAGGGATAGAGAAAAAAACCCAATTGCAAACTTGTTCAGCATAAAAAAACAA
>JAHWFO010058634.1:153667-176376 GCA_023313115.1 Rhysida immarginata
CCCCCCCCCCCCCCCTGTGGTGTGGCGATCGTGTGCGGACGGGCGTTATCGTGCTGCAGAAGAGGATCCAAAGCTGCCATTCAATCCTCGTGTCGACGACAACCCCGGAATTCCTCTCCGACGGGTTCACCCGACTAGTCACGCGTTGGTACAATGCGTGGAAAGGGATGGGGACTATGTCGAAAAGTGAATAGTGCATTACATAGAGGAGAAATGTGAGTATCAGATACAAAAAGAATTTTGAAAATCGGTTAAAAAATAAAAAAAGTTACAGCCACAGAGGCATTACTTTTCAGCCGACCCTCGTAATATATCAAAGAACTTGGAATGACGTGTCATGGATGAATATAAAATTAATGATAATCGAAATTGGTTTCATGATTCGTGTTTTAATGATACCATTATGAAACCATTGGAAACTTTCAATGATATGGCATGTAATTACTTACGTCTTTTATTATCAAGAGTTAGTTTGTGTTAGACAAATTTTAACAATAGCCAATTATTACTTTAGTGGTACATGCTTACGTAGAAAAGCGTTGGCAATTGTTTATGAAGAAAGAATTGACCCTTACACAGAATGCTTCAACAATTAACGTTTATTTCCTAAAATAGGAATGTTTACAAATTAAATGATTCTTATATTTTACTTTTAAGGTGCTACTTTCTCTATTTAACTTTTAAGGTAGTTTTATTCAGTTTGAACTATACATTTCCCTTAGAAGTACGCCCTGCTTAACAACCAGAGGCTTCCTTAGCAACCTTATCTGATTCTTAACAACGAAAGGCTTCTTTATAATCAAATGCTTTAATTTTCATTCTCGAATGCTTTAAAATCATATCGGTCCTGGGCATTTCGGTTGCCTGACTTGTTTGTTTTTAGGTTGTTTTCTATTATTTTGATTGCTTTGTCTATGTTGGTATACATATCTTTTTAAGATCACAGCAGACTAAGAATTAAAGTACGTAGATATAGCCTGGAGACTATTTCCACGTACGTACGTAGAAATAGCCTCGGCCTTAAAAAGATATTCCTTTATGCTTTAAAAAGTGCAATAAAAAGTAAAAAATAATTTTTTGGTGCCTCGCATTAAGATAAGAATTCATAAAATTAAGAAAAAGACATAGGTGTGGCAGGACATACTTTTTTTTTTCATTTTAGAATTTAAAATTTAATATGAAACGCCTGCTCTATTTAAGGCACGGTGTATAAAGTACAGGTGGGTAAACTCCGCCTAATTGTTGGCCCCGTTAGCACGGCCTACGAGATAGTAAAATAGCTCGTAGGCCGTGCCTGTTAGTGAAATAGCTCGAACGTTGGCCACTAGGCGCCTCTACGGTCGCTACGGCTGCGCTGCGTGAATATAGCAGACGATACCACCTATTCAGCTGCCCCCTTCGATCTCTTTTCACGCTTTACAGTGTAAGTAATAAATGACAACAACATTATGGAACAATAAATTGGATCAATTAATAAACTTCCTACACTAAGTGTTAACTCTTAAAAACAGTTAATGTGTAAAAAAATTACAGGAAAGTCGAAAAGAAAGCCGATAAAGTGGTGTATCTCGTATAGTGTATAGAGGGAAATTTACAAAACAATATCTCTCTGAAGTGGACATTGAAACTTCTAATGAGGTGCTAACAATCATTTGCATGTAAGTAAAGAATAAATCAATAGCATACAATAAAATAAATTATAATAAAATATTATTTATGGGATATGGCTGGTATTTACTTGCTAGTATTTTTAATGAAAGTTTGTATTTTAAATAACTTATTAATCAATAAAATTTGGTCAGTATTTTATAACTATAAGGAAGTAAGTAAATGAAAATTTAAGTGTATTTTAATTTAATGAACAATACCAATCGACCTACTACCCTATCCTCTTAAAAATTAAAACCAATCAAATTATGTAATTAAAAAAATTGTTTAAAAACATACATGTATTTTAAAAAAACCTTATATTGTGATAAAAGTAGTAAAATAAGTTAAATAATACGTTTATAATAAAAAAATTTCTAAACTTTGTAAAAATTAATTGAAAATAGGAAAAAATGAATTTGAATACACTGCGGTAACTATAAACATATTTCAGTTAATTAAACATCTTTAACCAATCTCTAACATTTGAAATGTTTTTTTAAAAGCAATCTTTTTTTTTAATTTCTTTTAAAAGGAACTTTAGATGCCAAAACGGCCAAACCCAACGTTTGTAGCACGGTTTGTAAAAGGACTTATCGCGCAAAGAGGCTAACTTCAGTAAATTTTTTTTTAATAAAAAGAGACAAATAACAAAAACCGAAACTTATAAATGTATTTGCGGGCTTATTCTGTGTATGTTAATAAAGTTCCAACTTTTAAATATAACCAAAATTACCAGTTTCGTGAAGAAATTTGAATCTTAAACTTCCAGTAGTTTTCCATTGATTTGCCCGTAAAGTGCGTCCTCGCGACCGTAGAGGCGCCTGGGGGCCAACGTTCGAAATATTTCACTAACGGGACCAACAATGCTGCATTACGGAACAGGGAGTTTATCCACCTGTCTTTGTACACCGTGATTTAAGGACACTGAACGTTGGAAATGTCATATTAAACAACAGCGTCGTCGCTATAGGTTGACTTAAGTATAGATGGCAGCGCCGACGCTTATGTATCTGAGGTTATGACGCTATGGTCGAAATGAGGAGAAAATCTCGGCAATGTTAAGAATACTGTATAAGAACATGCGTGTGAATTGTTCAGTTCCACAGTGTTCGAACAACAATGTTAAAAACAAAAATCTCAAGTTTCATGGATTTCCTATAGATCGAAAAATTCCGTGAGGTTAAATTAGATGTAATAGTCTAGCCCGATATTTAACATCGTCACTTTCGTAAATCGTAATTCATTATAAAATTTGCTCACTGTTAGTCAATACTTGTTCATTTCTGTCAGTTTTAGCTCCTATTAACTGAAGCTTTTATTTCAAGTCTTTAACTTCCATCTTCGCTAAGGTTTTGTAAATAAAGTAGAACAAAATTCATAAACCGTAGGGGCCGCCATCTGGCGGATAGATTTGGCATTTAAATCAACCTATTCTTCCAGTAATGTCAACAACAATAAAGACTGGATCGATCCATCTATGAGCGCTTCGCTATTCAAACGTGTCTAAGAAAATGATAAGCACCAGGCATAGTTCTCGATGAATACTGTGGACGCACGTTCAAATTAATAATGTCAACCAATGACGTATATTAAAAATAGACTCCGAATCCTATTGTTGTAACTTGAAGCAAATTGGGAAGCTCCATGCCCAGAACTGTCATGGCCGAAGTGAGTGAAGTTCATGCAAAACACATAGCTAAACACGAGAGCAGCTGATTAATAATTCTTTCACACGCCGATCACAGAGTGATAAGTTTATCTTTTCGTTTACTTTGTATTTGAAGTATTTTATTATATTTTATAAACAATTTTTCGATCATGGTTTCAATTTCAATTTCGTTTAGATTGTCTTTCAGTTACGTATTTTTGATTTATTTTTGTGGAAAATGGTTCCTGATCCTTTTTCTTGTCTGTTTGTACAGTTGTACGCAAAAATGGTTTTAAGGAATGGTTTTGAATTAATTATTCCTCAGGCCCAAAATCTTCAAAAACAAAGCAGCCAGACAGCTTATTACTCCACGGCTCACTCCTGCCCAGAACTATCATGGCTCAATTTGCTTCACTTTTTGCCGCTGTTAACAATAGGATTCGGAGTCTATCTTTAATATACGTCATTGATGTCAACAACAACAAAGAATAATGAAGTCTTTATTGTTGCTGAAATCATTGCATTAAATATACATTTACGATATTTATTTTAATAACTTTCTGTTGAAATTCTACTGCCAAAAAAATTCCCTATAATTCCATGAGAGCTGAAAAATTATTTTCAGCTCTTTTTAATGTTCAAAATTATTTTCTTATACTTTACTGAATGGCTATTAGACATAGGTGCACGATGATAAATGTGGACTTTTCCAGGCAATTCTTTAGACATGTGCCTGTGTTATCGCTGGCGAGC
This sequence comes from Rhysida immarginata, assembly GCA_023313115.1. Taxonomy (NCBI): domain Eukaryota; kingdom Metazoa; phylum Arthropoda; class Chilopoda; order Scolopendromorpha; family Scolopendridae; genus Rhysida; species Rhysida immarginata. The sequence continues at coordinate 157,719 of JAHWFO010058634.1, forward strand.
ACTTGATCTCAAGCAACACCACCTAAAACGAAGCCTTGACACCAACTTTCTGACGTCATTAGAAGAGGATTGTCATCGGCACAAAGTTCACAAAGTTTAATGAATAAAAAAATAGCTATTTATTTAATTTTAGCATTATTATTTAATTTCAGCTAAAGAATAAAAATAGAAATTGACATTTGTAACAATTAAAAATGATATAATTTTTAAACAATTCTAAAATTAACAGAAATTTTTATCAGAATTTGAGTTAATATAATAAACAAAATATAATTAATAATTATGATGGTTTGTATATGGCGCCATTTGCCAAGTCAATCCTCTTCTGGTCACGTGAGTATGACGTTGAGAACTTGGTGTCAAGGCTTCGTTTTACGCGGTGTTGTCTCAAGTCCCTTGATTTAGCATTGAGTTTCCTCCTCTGGTATATATCTATCTCTATGTCTAGAAGGTGATGGTTATGCTAACACCACCTCTACTCAAAGCCTGAGTGCGAAAACGTCGTAACATTGTTACATCACCTCAACACCTCCTAGAGAGAAGGCCTGCAGACAAAAAGTGTATACATTGTTACATCATCATAAAAAGGCATTGTTAATCGTATTTCTACCAATACTAAGCCCTATATTATGATTTCTTATGATCATGTAACAATGTTTGAATTTTCAGTGCACAGGCTTTCTTTCTAGGAGGTGTTGGTTAAGCCCCTTTCTATTGCATTATTTTGGCTACAGTCCAAACTTTTTAACAATCGTACAACGTAACAAATTCTTATATATCTAACAATGAGAAACCTAAGAGATCTTGGAAAAAAAATGGGAGGGGTGTCGTTTTTCTCGCAGGAGATTTTCGCCAAACCCTTCCAATTATTACATAACAAACATCTGCAGATGAACTCAGTGCTTGCCTCAGAGTATCCATCATTTGGAAATTTGTCCACACAAAAAAATTAATTACTAATATGAGAGTGCGTATTTTGATGACCACAATCATAAAATTTATAAACAACTACTCAGTTTTGGAGATGAAAAATTACCCACAATTGCGTCAGGTTTGATTTCTCTATACTGTTGTCGTCAGTGAGAGAAATAATTATACATAATGCGTTCCCGAACATATCCACAAAAATTGAAGACCGACAGTGGCTTTGAGAATGTACGATTCTTTACAAAAGAATGAGAATGTAAATAAAAAACGACATCAGTTTGCAAGAGTTGCCAAGATCTTGCATTACATATAAATCTATTGACACTTATTATGGATCAGGAGCAAGCTGAAAACGAACTCACAGAATTTTTAAATTCATTGGAACCCACCTGGAAAGCCACCACATTAAGTTCAATGTGAAAGTAGGGCCAGTAATAATATTGAGAAATTTGGATACCCCCAAATTATACAATGGTACTAGACTGTCACTAATTTTATGCCATCTATCACCCAGACAACAATTATCTAGGTTACAATTTCCTGTGCGATTTGTTTTCGCAATGACGATTAACAATGCACAAGGACAATCTCGTTATGATCCTAATGGCCTGACAAAAAATTCGAGTAACACATTCTATGTCAAAATAATGGTCCTTTATACATAACTAACATTTATTAATTTTTTGTAAATAACTGCCATTACAATATTTGAACAATTTTGGATTTAATATATTTTGTTATTATATAATCTTTTAATTTTCTTAAAACAATTTTGCTGCTTTTTGTGAAATTTTGTATGTAATCGTATTATTGCCACTATTTGATAGCACGTTTTTTTTTTCTTTCAATCATAGCGGGCGAAGCCGCGGGTAATCAGCTAGTAAATAAATAAATGAAAAATAATAACTATTTCTTTTTTTTTTATTAAAATCTTTGGAGAGATATAAGAAATTATTCTAAAACAAATAAGAGAATACAACTTCTAGAGCGTGCAGCCGCTCAAGTTTTTGCAGAAAAGGTGAAAGTACTTTCCCTAATGAGCTAATAACTGGAGAAAGTTTATTTTTCATATGGTTTTGTAATGTAGTAACTTAGTTTAGAGAAGTTAAAGATATCAACTGTTTGTGTGAGAGGGCAATCTTTGCTGCTAAAACTGATACTGCCAATATAAACAACCACATTCAGGACATGATTCCACACCCTCTGACTGAATACAACTCTATTCAAACGGTTGCATGTTCATGAGGGATGCTGATGACGCTGTAAACAGAGTTCCTCAACTTTCTCAATCCATCTAAGAAGTATATTTTAATATAGACAGAAATAATTCAATCCTCCTAGGAGCCTTTCTTTGATATTCTAAAATGTTAAGGATGCAATGTCGAATTTTCCTGGGCGAACCCATTTGGACACAAAATTCCAGTGCGAGCACTTTAATGAATTCTTTTTGTTTTTCCAAAGTGAAGGTATACTTTATTAAAGGTTTTTCATTTATATTCAAATTCAGATATTGCAAAATTTCATCAAGAAAACAACCCGAGCAACGCCGGGCATATCAGCTATTTTTCAGTGAAATTTTTCATTTGGGGTTATGTGAAGGACAAAATGTTCGCATCCCCATTTCCACAGGTCTTAAAGCAGCGGATAGGCGACGCGTCACTCATCAGGCTATGCTGGCACGATGTGGCAAGGACTGGACTGTCGTCTAGAATTTTATTTGCCTACATCTGTGTATGTCCGTAGAAACTTGGAAAGTTAAACTTTTATGTTATTTCGGTTTTTGTTACAGAAATTCATTATAGCAGTTGTTGGTATATTTTCTTTTTGTATCATTTATTTTGGGTTTATAATTATTGGTTTTGTACTAGTCGAAACGCCATGCATATTTTAATATATTCCTTGTATTGCTTATATCAAGGTCATGTCCTGTATTATTTATATTGTAATAATGTTATTATAATATAAGCTCACAAAAATTAGGGAATATTTCAAATGAATATGAAGCGATAAAAAAAGCTTTTAACTTTTGTTTATTAAGCAAGAACATCAGAAAACCAAATGAAAGTCAAAGATAGTTGTCCGATTATGCAAAACCAATCTTTCATTTCATTGGTCAAAATCTTTATGAAAATAAATTTAAATACTATTCTTTTTGAAAATAATACTTAAACGGGAAATTACATTACGTTAAATGGGAAATTATATGATCTGTTCCGAAACTGAAACTGCATCTGTAAGTGTATGCAAGGAAGGTGGGTGTTTTTACTTTGTGCACTATTAAAAGCTGAAAGACTGGAGATGCTGCACTTTCCATGATCCACTTTCTCCAATTTCCTTGCTCTTGCAATTCCCCTACGATACGATTTGTCCGAATCTGAAGCCTGGAGAGCCATAGAACGTCTTGAAGCTGTCAAACAAGACGACAGTGGCAGCAACACTTAAACATTAGGCGCATTCGGCCAGATTCAGATCTGAGACAACTCACCGTTCTGAGCGTCTGAGTGATCGTTGCCGAACGCTCTTTTATCTCAGAAAGAAATGGCTTTACAGGGTTTACTGCAGATTTATTAATTTTAGTTCACATGAAATAAAAATTAACATCAAATGAACAACTGAGCATGCATAATATTCGATTGCGATAAGAGCTTTCCATGTGGCCAGGGAGGAAAGAGTACACTGGTCACTGCCATGATAGCTGCTTTGATAGCTTCACATCTACTGACCTCTATATAACCATATATATAACTATATATAACAGGTTATATAGAGGCCAGTGTTAACATCGCAGTGGGTGCCGCCATGTTCATTCTGAGCAGTCAGAAAAAGGAAAGCTTGCCGTATCTGAGCTCAGAATCTGACAGATTCGTTGCGTGCCGAACACGTTTTCTTCTTAACCGACTTAATCGATTCTTAACTACTGTAACCGAAGATTAGAATCGTTTTAACTGATGTTGTTGCAACTGGCCGTAAAGCAGTTGCGTCGCCGGGAGCAGCAGTAACGCAAGGATAAGTGGGCCAATACCAACCTGTTGCTTCAGGACTATGCTCGTCCACATAGCAGCCAGTTGACTCAGCAGGAGCCAGGCGCATTCGTGTGACTTACTGATCTCTGAGGAGGAGAGATGAGACATCCGTTCCTGGAAGAGGCTGAAACAGTTGGTCTCGAGAAAAGTATCCTCCTCCCGTTATACATCTTGGAGGAATATTTATTTAAATCTGTGAGATTATTGGGAATCGCTGTATTGGCACATCTTTCTTACTCACCAGAACTCAGACACAGCTACTAAGCCATCTTCATTGAAACGAAGAATCCCATACGAACAATAATGCCCTGCAACACGCCGTCAGAGACTGGGTGCGTCACATCCCAAGAGAATGGTGCAGTGCGGCCATACGAAGAGTACCGGAGAGGTTGCAACGAAGCATAGCTCTGCAGGGAAAATAAGTTCACAAAAAATAGAATTACAAAGAAAATGATGATATGCATTTGGCGTAGTCACTACAGGGATAAGAAACTTAAGATAGAATAATATTTTCTTCTTCACATTGTTTCGGACATCAAAATTTTATTGCTAGTTCTGTTGCTGTTTGTGTGAAATTCATGGATTGACAACATTTAATTCTAAGTTTACTCACTAAGTCGTTTTTTTCTTTGTGAAAGGCTGAAGCCTAACCTGGGACCCCGCACCACCCACGACACGGTAAATGTCATTAATCTAAATCATTTGTAAACACTCCTCGTACAAATAACTACTGAAATATTATATACCGAGTGGGCAAGAAATAACGTGAGGTGTTCAGAGTTCGCTAGCGGGAATTCTGTTAGGCCAAATGCAGTACATTTTGGTGTACATACTTAGTGGAACATGCACTTTCGATTTCTGCAAAAAAAAAAATAAATAGTACCAAAACTCGCCATAGGGGGCGCTTATTTCAAGAAAACAATGAATACCTAATTGTCAAATGAACAAATACCGTACAAACCAACTTTAGTAACAACAATAAACAACGTTTTATTTTTAATTACAAATGTGTTTCAATATGACCACCAGTGTGCTGTTCCAATAGCTGCATGCGGTACACGACATTTTCTACGACAGCTCGCAGCATATCTGCATCAATTAGTCTGATATGTAACGTTATTTGATCCTTTAAGGTTGAGAGGTCAGGAACATGTGCTTGATACACAAGGCTTTTCAAAGCCGCACCATACGGTTAGTTTCTGTGAATGCATAGGAGTTGGCAGACACACTTGTGGATTTGATGCAGCCCAAATACGGCAGTTGTGGGTATTGATATCACCATTCAAATAAAAATGTGCCTCATCACTCCATAACATTTGCCACGGCCATACGTGCTAAAAATCTCAACGAAAAGTCAGTTCGGGTACGTTCATCTCCAGGAAACAATTGTTGAATAGGTGTGAGTTTATAGGGATAAAATGTCAATATCTTATGCAATATTTTCCTCACCGTCGAATATGGGATATCTGTTTGGCGTGCTATTGCGTGTGCACTGCTGGTACCCTGCACAGTAGTCATCTCCTGTTCCACAAGAGCAGTTGCAACATCTTCAACATGTTGCTGCCCGATTCGTTTGCGTCCCCGGCTTGGTTTCACTCCTAGAGTTCCGGTAGATTCAAATCGTTCAGTCATTTTCCGTAAGTTAGTTATGCTCATCGGTCCTCTTCGTAACGTTTTCAATCGCCGGAATTCACGAAGGGCAGCACTTGCATTGTCGCTCTTCTGATAAAACAGCTTGACTAATAACGCCCGGTCAGGCAGAGTAAGCGTCATCGTCAGGCCATTCGTTCGTGAATGACGGGAAATTCTCAGCCTTGCCTTTTATTGTCATGATTGCTCTACACGGAACGCGCTTATGCAAATGTATTCATTGTTTTCTTGAAATAAGCGCTCCCTATGGCGACTTTTGGTACTATTTTTTTTTTTTTTGCAGAAATCGAAACTGCATGTTCCACTAAGTATATACACCAAAATGTACTGCATTTGGCCTAATAGAATTCCCGCTAGCGAGCTCTGATCACCTCACGTTATTTCTTGCCCACCCGGTATATAAAATCAGCGACGGTGGACTATGTCACAACAAAGAAAAAATCTTAACAATGGGTTATTTGCCGATTATACAATCGGGTGGGTTCGCTTCTAGTTTAAAATAATTATTTATTCCATTGGAATGCATTCTGTTGCAAAATAAATAAATAAGATAGAAATCGATTAAATGACTTTTGATGACAGAACTTTTACATAGGAATCGAATTAGATGAACCTTATGAACAGTTTTGTTAATACAGAGGGTTGCCCCAGTTAAGCTCGGTCGAATTTGGGTGTAATTTTTTACGATGAAAATCCCTTTCTCCACCATCTATTGTGCTCTGTGATGGTCCCGGTTATAGACTATCGCCCTGCATCGCACTTTCCATTGCAGAAGGCTACGGCGCAGCACCGGACGTGGAATGTTAGCCCACACTTCCTGACACACTTTCCAAATGCCTTCAAAAGTAGTGGGGCGCCTGGAAGCAAGACCTCGTTTTAAGAGACCAAAGCCGCAGAAATCCATTGGTGAGGCATCCGGGGACTTCACAGGGACAGGACTTAAAAGTATGACACGTTTGGTGACTAAAATAAAATAAAATAAAATAAAATAAAATAAAATAAAATAAAAGGGACTAAAAGGCGTTGGAGAACGTCTCCCTGAGGTGCCCTTCTCTCAATGCGTGTCCTCTTGCTTTATGACGCCGTTCTAATGCTAGGTTGTTGTGAATGATGCGCCAGACGGTGCCTTTGGATTCCCTATCTGGCTAGCAATGCTTCTTTGGGTTTGGGGGTTTTCTTTGGTGACTGCTGCCTTGACACGTTTTATGGTAGCTGAGGTGCGACTGGGCTGCGCTCGCTTCCGGGTCAGTTTTTTTGAAGCTTGGGGTTCAGGTGGGAATCCTTTTTTGTGTAGTTGGATAATACGACCACACACGACTTGCTGATGGACAGACCCTTTTTTTTTTTTTACATGCTTCCACTATCATTGATTGACTGCAGTTGGTGTCGGAAAGTCAAATGATGTACCCTTGCCATAAATCCGCAATTTTAGACGCCATTCTTGAATATATTGAAATTCTGCTTATGTATTCATAGACTCAAACTGCAAACGTGCACAGAACTGCAGGTGAGTTTAGCTCTCTTCTCACCCACAGAAATGGGAATCGGCCAAAGTCGACCGAGCTTAACTGGGGCAACCCTCCGTAACCTCTTCGAACCTTTCGTCGCCGAAGCATCCCGTCTAACCAACAATAAGAAGCGCTTATCCGACTGTTCTTGCCTGGTTAGTTGCCCAAGCAACGCCGTCTCTGAAGGCACCAAAGCATCTTATTTTCATGTTATAACACATCAGTTAACCCTGATAGCTAGTCAGTATATCATACAGTAGTACAAATGAGGATTTACGAGTCTGTAATTATTTTGTATTTAAAATAAACGGAACTCTAATCATACTTTTAATTCAGGGGTATTCAACTGGCGGCCCGCGAAGCCTTTTCAAGGTGCATTCGTCGATGGCGCTGAGAACTTGCAGAACATTCCAGCCGTCGACGGATAACGAATGTAAGGGAAGATCGGCGCATTGAACATGCAAGTGTCACCCCTCGTGCCACTTCTTCGAACATCCTGGCCGTAGAACTGGTTCCAACAGCACTATTCTTCGCCATATCTACGCAGCAGGGCTTCGCTCTCGATCTCCGAGACGATGTCTACCGCTCACTCAGAAGCTCGCCAGTGGTCATCGGGAGAATGGATATGTATAGTTTTCAGTGATAAATCCTGCTTCTGTCTTAGTCTTGGTATAGTTGATGATCGAGTACACACATTTAACTCAACGCACCACAGGACCTTCACCTGTTATTATGAGGGGGAAGCCCTATTCTTCGCTTCTCGGACTGCTCGTGTTCACAGTGAACAATCTAAAGGGTCAACGATATGCAGATAAGTTGTTTATGCTCATCATCATTCTGTCTGTGGGAACCATCCAAAATGGGCTCTTCCAACCGTATGGCTGCGGCTGCTCTACAGACTGTAGATGTCTTGCCTTGACCGGCCAGATCACCGATCTGTCTCCAATGGAGATGTGTGGGATCCCTGGAGAGACCAATCCTTCAACACCCACAAACAGATTTTGCCACCCCAACAGCTGCGCCCGCGCAAGCACAACAATGGGTGAAGGTGTGTCGTCAACTGCTGTAAAAAATCGAGTTTCTGCCTCATCCAGCATACAGCCCCGACCTGGCACCTTCCGACTACCATCTCTTGCGGTCCATGGCGCACTTCCTGCGTGGACAGCGCTTCGCCAGCGTCAGTGAGGTTGAAGACGCCGTGCGTGACTTTTTCGCCCAGAAACCGGAGGAATGGTTTCGCGTGGGCATCCGCTAAGTGGCTGATCGTTGGATGAAGACCATCGAGCATGATGGACTCTACTTTGAAGATTAGCTGAATGGTTCTTGTCTGGTGCCCATTTAAAAATTTGCGCGGTGATCGGCCACTACTTTTGACTCAACCTTTGTAGTATGACTCTTTCTGGCGGTTGAATTACTTTTGACGGCGTTCTATATTGCTAGTTCTTGGTCTATCATTAATCTTAGATTTTTATTTTCTATGTTCCACAATTAAGTCACTCATAGAACGTGAAAATGGTTCATTTCTTCGTTTGCTTGTTCACATGATCTCCAATAGATATCATTGAATCTTCACTCATTTCCAACCTCATTATAGGCAAGGCAAAGGATCTAACAGAATTTGAACGTGGTATGAAAGTAGGCGCCAGAAGAATAAGTGCTGGTCTTAAGGGAAACAGTGAACTCATTTAGGCTTTTTCACAGATCACTATTTCAGAAATGTCTACCGAATGACATGATAAAGAAAAAACATCTAAAGGATGGCCGTCCACTGGTGTGAGCGAAGGATGCCCAGTTTCATTAAAGACAACCCGTGTACCACCATTCAGCAGCTCAGAGCGCAATGCAAAGTTGAATCTTAGGAGGCGTTTTGAAACGCACGACCCGTCGAAACCTTGCACGATTGTTACAGCAGCAGACACCCACATTAGGTTCTCCTATTGAAAGGAACTAGGAAAAAGCGACTTCAATGGGCGCGTGAACAAGATTGGACTATTGCCTGGTCTGATGAGTTCCGATTCCTATTGCCCCTGGCGTCGAGAATATGATGGTTTGGAGACTCTTTTCTTGGCTTTGTTTAGACTCCTTAAGCAGAATAGATCGACGCCTAACGAGTTACCGAACATTGAAATAGCGTATCGACGTGGCCATTCCGTCCCCATAGGGTGGTGGGATCTTCACCAGAACGTGGTTCATGTCATACGGCCCAACAACACTCGTGGAAATAATTAATTGGCCGACACAGTCAACTGATCTCAATCCAATCGAAAAATTAAACACAAAGGCAAGTTTTCCGAAACGCGTTGGAGTCATTGAATATTGATCATGGTGTTTTTTTTATTTATTTATTCAATTATATACTTAAAATTAATAAGAAAGTAGTTAAAAGCGAAAACATTTCTATTCTATCATGTTAGAATACATTGAAACGAGGCTAACGAGAAATACAGGCTCCGGCACTGAAAAGTCTATTAACAATCTAACCTAACCTAACCTGACCAAGATAGGTCTATTAACCCAATGACGTATATTAAAGATAGACTACGAATCCTATTGTTAACAGCGGCAAAAAGTGAGCCATGATAGTTCTGGGCAGGAGTGAGCCGTGGAGTAATTAGCTGTCTGGCTGCTTTGTTTTTGAAGATTTTGGGCCCGAAGAATAATTAATTCAAAACCATTATTCAAACAGACAAGAAAAAGGATCAGGAATCATTTTCCACAAAAATAAATCAAAAATACGTAACTAAAATGAAAATACGTTACTGAAAGACAATCGAAACGAAATTGAAATTGAAACCATGATCGAAAAATTGTTTATAAAATATAATAAAATACTTCAAATACAAAGTAAACGAAAAGATAAACTTATCACTCCGTGATCGGCGTGTGAAAGAATTATTAATCAGCTACTCTCGTGTTTAGCCATGTGTTTTGCATCATATTCACTCACTTTCGGCCATGACAGTTCTGGGCATGGAGCTTCCCAATTTGCTTCAAGTTACAACAATAGGATTCGGAGTCCATCTTTAATATACGTCATTGTATTAACAATACAGTCTTCATTGTTTCTAACAAAGGAATAAAAACTGAGTGTTAAAATACAAGATGGAAACAATGAAAGTTACATTGTTAATAGATCTATCTTGGTGAGGTGACTTTTCAGGGCCGGAGCCTGACTTTCTCGTTAGCCTCGACATTGAAAGCAAATTGGCGATTGTTTTAATTTATTAGCATATTGTTTTGATCATGCCTAAATTAATGCTGAATGTTCGTCAATAATAGCTTTTTCCTAAAAAGGTTTTCTGCAATCCTTTTGTAAGGAGGTGACATAGTTCATTATTACAGGTCTACCTTAATTTCACGGTAGGGTTGATCACCGTTGCCAACCGTGTAATAATTATTACATTTTTGCATTGTTTAGCTTGTATTATAACAATATCCGACAATAAATATTCCCATCTAAAAACCGGTAAGTTGGCAACGTTGGGGTTGATACTGTCTAATCCGGTTATTTGATGTGATCGTAAACCAGAAATAAAGTAATTCTCCCCTAAGAATTGGGATAAATGTCATTTATTGAATTCCATCATATGGATATTTCTATCTATAGAGATATTGTTTTTTAATTCTAAACGTGTAAATTTAAAATTATGCAACTTCTCAGATGGTCGTTAAATCGAGCTACTCTGGCACTGTAAATAAACTCTTTAATTTGCCATATTAGATAGTTGTATCGAACTAATAAAAAAGAGATTTTTATTAAAGTTAGAATTCTTAGTATTAAATAATTCATTAATTGGTGAAAGCTCTAATGTATAAGGATCGTACAAATGAAAACGAAAATTATTTATTTTATCCAAAGTGTATACAAGGAATTTAAAAATACTCTCCAAATGCGTTAAGGCATTTATCCTACTGTGTAATTCCTTTATGGAAGAAGTCTTTCGGTTGCGTGTGGAACCATTCCAAAACCTCTTCCTTCACTTCATCGTCCGACTGAAACCTGCGGCCTTTCAGATGTTTCTTGAGATCCCCAAACACGTGAAAGTCATATGGGGATAAGTCCGGGCTGTAAGGTGGATACTGCATTGCTTCCCAGTTGAACTTTTTGATGAGGTCTACCGTTGCTCTCAAGATGTGAGGACGCGCGTTGTCGTCGAGAAGAAGCACCCCTTCTGTAAGAAGTCCAGGACGCTTCGAAGCGCGAGCTATCGTTCTTTCTCACGTGATGCAACACTTGCAAACTATTGTTCAATTTGCACGTGGGGTTTCGCAATTGTTGAAAACAAAAACTTACGATCCTACACGTCGTCTTTTTTTTCCCACACAAATTTTCGATTTCATTTGTACGACCCTTATACGAGGGGCGATTGATAAATAAGGTCTTCATGGCTGTAACTTTTTTATTTGTTAACCGATTTTCAAAATTCTTTTTGTATCTTATACTCACATTTGTCCTCTATGTAATGCACTATTCACTTTTCGACATAGTCTCCATCTCTTTCCACGCATTGTGCTAACGCGTGACTAGTTGGGTGAACCCGTCGGAGAGGAATTCCGGAGTTGTTGTCGACACCAGGATTGAATGGCAGCTTTGGATCCTCTTCTGGAGTACGATAACGTCCGCCCGCACACGAGTCACCACACACCAGAGGCGTTGCAACGCCTACAGTTCAAAGATGAAAAATTGCAGTTCAAAAATGAAAGACTTTGCACATTGCGACTTTCACCACTTCCCAAAGAAGAAAGAGCCCCTTAAGGGACATGAGTTGGTTCTGATGGCGAGGTAAACACTGCCATTCAATCCTGGTGTCGACAACCACTCCGGAATTCCTCTCCGACGGGTTCACCCAATTAGGCACGCGTTGGCACAAAGCTTGGAAAGGAATGGGGACTATGTCGAAAAGTAAATAGTGCATTACATAGAGGACAAATGTGAGTGTAAAATACAAAAAGAATTTTGAAAATCGGTTAACAAATAAAAAAGTTACAGCCATGGAGACCTTATTTATCAATCGCCCCTCGTATTTTGATTTTTAAGGTAAATATTTTCCATTTCCTTATTAACTAGTACGCATATTGATAATCATTCTGCTGTTTGTGGTTTCAATTTGGAAGTACATATACTTAATTGAGTGTTTTATTTTTTTACAGATGCTCAGTTGAGGACAAAAATGGAGGATAAAATAATCAAGAAGAAAAATAAATTGCACCTCTGTCGCTTTTGCGAAAAATCATTTAAAAGAGCATACAGTAAAAAAATACACGAAGTAATACATTTCGAGAAGGGTAGCCTTCGCATGAATCTTTTATCACGACTTTCTAAATTGCGCAGCAATAACGAAATACAAGAAAAATTGGGCACAACTGAAAGGCCTTATGCTTGTAGTTTTTGTGAAAAAATTTACAAAAGTGAGAGAGGTAAACTTGATCATGAAATAACTCATATTGAGCCAAAGCCTTATCGTTGTGAGTTTTGTGATAAATCTTTTGCGTTGTTACGTGGAAAAGTACTTCATGAACGGATCCATACAGGAGACAAGCCCTATGCGTGTAAATACTGCAGTCGACGTTTTTCTGATTTAACGAACTTTAAAAACCACGAAAAAAGCCACTCTGGGTTAAAACAGTACAAGTGTGACAAATGTGATAAACGTTTCACCCGATCAAGAACTAAAAAGGTGCACGAAAAAAAATGCTTTTTAATCCCAAGCCACGTAAGACTGAATCCAAGAAAGTGTCAATTCTGTAGTAAGGATTTCGCCCGACCAACGACTAAAAACAAACACGAAAAAAAATGCTCTATACGCCCAGATGAACCATCGCGTACTTCCGAATCTTCTGAAGATGAGAAAAATAAATTGCACACTTGTCGCTTTTCTGAAAAATCATTTAAAAGAACATATCAGAAAAAAATACACGCACGAATACCTTTCGAGAACGAAAGCCATCGTATTAATCTTTTATCACGACTTTCTAAATTGCGCGACAATAACACAATTCAAGAAAAGTTGGGCACAACTGAAAGGCCTTATGCTTGCAGTTTTTGTGAAAAAATTTTCAAAAGTGAGAAAGGTAAACTTGATCACGAAATAACCCATATTGAACCAAAGCCTTACAGTTGTCTTTTTTGTGATAAATCTTTTGCACATATGACTACTAAAACAGTTCATGAACGGATCCACACAGGAGACAAGCCGTATGCTTGTAAATATTGCAATCGACGTTTTGCTGATAGAACGGCGATTAAATACCACGAGAAAACCCACTCCGGGGTAAAGCAATACAAGTGTGACAACTGTGATAAACGTTTCACCCGAGTAACAGCTAAACATGTACACGAGAAAAAATGTTGTTTGCGCCCAAGACACTTAAGACTAAACCCAAGAAGATGTCAATTCTGTGGTAAAGATTTCGCCAGAGTAGCGAATAAAAACAAACACGAAAAAAAAGCATGTTCTATGCGCCCAGATGATGTACCTTGTACTTCCGAATCTTCTAAAGATGCGAATGTAGACTAATATTTGTCTGTAAATATACGAGGGTAGCCCAGAAAGTAATGCACCACAATTTTTTTCTTCAACAATTACACTGGCCAACAAAATTTAAGATTTTTCTTGTGACAAAATGAAAGTGGGTGATTTTGGTAGTATTTTTTCTGCTGATTACGAATATAATTTTTAAATTTCTCTAGCACGCACAGCTTTCTTGTTTCACAATGAAACATTTTTAAATCATTCAGTGTTTGGAGCCTGGTAAATTTCCTTGCGGCCCCAAAATATGGATAGTTTAACAATGTAGCCGCTTCTCTTCACTCCCATTACTTTAACATAGAAGTCTCGAAGTGCATAACTTGGAAACGTGACGTGATAGAAAAAATCTAAAAGCAGATTCGGATTCTACATACAAATTACTACTAAGAACACTGTGTGGTCTTAGTCACAAAATGCGTGTTGACTAGTGTTATTTGTTGAACACAATGAAATTTATACACACGAAAGAATGATGTTCCTTCTACACTCTCTATTTTTCCACAAAATCTCCGTCCCATTCTATGGCCTTCCTCCAGCGAAACACAAGGGCGTGTATGCCCTGTCGGTACCAGTCCTTGTACTGTTCACGCAGCCCATGTCTTCACTGTGCGAATCACCTTTTCGTCATCCTCAAAATGCCTTCCACGAATGGCATTCTTCAATGGCTCAAACAAGTGAAAGTCTGAGGGCGCTAGGTCAGGGCTGTAGGCTAGGTGGCTCAGTGGTTGCATGATCGCTTCTGATGCCCGAGGACGCGGGTTCGACCCCGGCCGAGGACGACGAGGATTTTTTCAGGGGGAAAATCCTGAGATCACGCACTTCCTTCGGAAGGGAAGTAAAGCTGTTGGTCCCATGTAGTCGTTTGCTGGCTGCACGTTGGAGGCAAAATTTGCGCTCCTGTAACGCCGTCCTGAAATGATCATGACAGTTGAAAAGGACGTTACTACCAGACAAACCAAACCAATTAGGGCTGTAGGGGATGTGTTCCGACGTCCTCAAACTTGTGTGAGGGCGAGCGTTATCGTGTTGAAGCAAACAATCAGCTGGGTTGTTATGGCGTCCAAGTCGCTGGAAGCGCTTCTTGAGTTTGGTTAATGTGTTCACATATACCTCAGAATTAATGGTGCTGCCTCTCAGCATCACATCAATGAGTATGACACCATCACATTCCCAAAACACAGTGATCATGACCTTACCAGCAGAAGCAATTGCTTTGAATTTTTTTCTTCTGTGGAGAGTGCAGATTGTCGTTTTGTTTCGGGCTCAAAATGGTGCACCCAGGTTTCATCAGCTGTCACAATCCGTGACAAGAAGGCTTCCCCCTCAGCTTCAAAACGTTGCAGCAACTCAGAAGAAATGTTTTTTTCTCAGAGCTTTGTGTTCCTCCATAAGACAGCGCGGGACCCATCGCGAATACGTTTTTGTGTAATGGTTTCACGGATGGTTTCACTCACACTTCCTTTGCTGATTGACAGCTCCAGCGCCAACTGCCGAGTCATTCTGCATCGGTCCTGACAAATGAGTGCATCAGCACGCTGCATCTTGTCAGTTGTGACAGCCGAGGATGGCTGCCCCGACCGCGGCAAATCTTGGAGCTCCGCCGAACCGCTTTCTGATGGCCTCAACCTCTGTGCCCAGCGACTAACCGTACTTCTGTCGACTGCTGATGCTCCATAAACTGCACATAAAAGTTTGTGAATGTTTCCGTTTCTTGCTCCGCAGTGAGAAATTCAATGACGACACGCTACTTGTAACATACATCACTTACAGACGCCATGTTGTTCTATTGCTGCGCGTACGCTATCTGTCGGAAGAAACTGAAACTTTGCGCGCGCACTCCGAAAACTTCAAAGAATGCATATCTCAAGTTTCGCACTCGACCATTGTTGGGGCACAGAAAAAAATTGTGGTGTATTACTTTCTGGGCTACACTCGTACGAGGGCTGGAAATTTAATGTTGATCACAATAGTGCTGGGAGGGAATGGTGCTATGTGCGATCCTAATGTCATATCGCCAGATTGCACAAAAGAAATCAGGCGATATGCCAGATAGAAAAAAAAGACAAAAGAAGAAGCACGCGAACAAAAAAATCGATCTAGAGAAGCTCCAGCCTCCTCTGAATAATAGAAGATGCCGGAGGAGAGCCGAGCTAAGGGAAAGAAGTGGATTGGTGAAGGAGAATAGCCTGGCCATTCAGAGAAGAGAAAGAAAAACGAACTTTTTTCAAAGAAAAATAAAAGACAGAATGGTGAACGAAAGCAAACGGTACCGTTGGAGGAAAAAGCGGAGGAAACAGAGGGCTGCAAGATGGAATAGAGAGGCAGCTGAAGATAATTGCGATGGCGATGACAAAGGTCTCAGCCGAGGGCAAAGAAGTTTTCTCCAATAGAAACCAGCCGTGATACCACTACGCACCGAAGCAAAAGCTATAGGAGAGGAGACGACGCAGGCGGTTCTCGAAAGGATAATGGAAATTATCGCCTGAACGTAAAAACAGGTGGGACTGTAAATTGTCGTAGTGCGAGCTCGCGTGGCGAGCATAGTTCGAAGAGACGTCCGATATACGCCAGGCTCGAGAGGCCGCGACATAAACTTTGTGCAAGTAATAAGTGTGAAGATAGAATATTGCTTGAGAGCGAGCGTTCGCCATTTGATAGAGAATACGCTCGTTTAGTTGGAGAGGACAGAAACGCCCGGTCAGTGAAGCGTGGTGTAAGACAGCGCGATTTGCCGTCGTCCAGTTCAGAAGTATTCGAGTTGGACTTGCCCAATTTCGGACGAGGCGACGAAGTCACCTCCGTTAGCGAATGACACGTCTCCGAATTCCGACCCTTCTGAGTCTTCAAGCCAAGGCGAGCGAGAGAAGACATCGGAAGCTGACGAATTGGCTATTGCCCCCCGTCCAGCCAAAGCAGAGACTTTGCCTTCAGCAACAGATATCCCAAATTCTCTCTGAGAGGGAAATTCTCCGACCCACGTGGATCATTAGCTTTTGCAAGTGCGCGCCTACTTAACGAGATCTCGAGCGGTGGGCCGCGTTTGGCTCTGGGATCGTCAGCGTGGGGTAGGCAATTAATATAGGCTAAATAAACTTTAAGTTGTTGGGACTAAGTAGTAGTTAGTTAGTGCTTTAAGTAAGACTTTTAAGATTCACTTGAGTAATCTTAAATTTTTCGTCTTTACATTTGTGGCAGCAGGTCTGCCCCTCTCATCGACAAACCTGCATAGGTGGCCATTCTCTTGGTTAATGGTGGCAACTAACTGGACTGCTTGCAATTTCGTCCCAACTATAGAAGACAGTAATTTTCACTCGGATGATTTGGTTGTACCCGATGGACGCAACTCTGCTCTTGAAATTAATTGAATTCTTTGAAGTGTAAAAAAAAAAAAAAAAAGAAACATTGTTCTGTTTGATTACCAAGCAAGTGTTAATGTTTGAAGAGCTTAATATTAATGATGTTTTGAATATTATCTTGTTAGTCATATTTGATTTTATTAAAGTTAATTTGAACCCAAATTACGTACCTCTGGGTCAAATTAAGTATTATAATTAGTATTTGGTTTAGCATAATTATAATCTTGGAACAGCACGTGACACCTAACCGTGGCCACCGAGAATGGTGTTATGTGCCATCCTTGCTATGTTGTTAATATTAAACGCACAATACCATTATTTTTATGTAATAAAATGTAAGTAAATATTTGAATTATGTCTCGAAAATTTTATTTGATAACAGCTTCTTAATACTCATATTTCCTCTCTGTCTTACAAACTGAACGGCAACCCCTAACAAAACTGGAGTTACCTATTTCAACTCTTATCAATTTTCAAAATCCAGACTTTGAAATACTTTATGTCTAATAAGGTATACGAAGAGTAATACGGATTACGGAAATCGCAAATACAATTTCACATAAGGAATTAATGCTTAAAATGTGTTACTTCAGTCCACCTCTTGTCTGAAGCACTCTGCATTCTGACAGTCCTTCCTTCAGATTAATTAATATTAATTAATAGCCACTGTGGAAAATTAATTGTACTTCATCGGAGTCGATTAATGTAAAGGTGTTTACGCAAATCATTAGTATTTTGTTAACATTTGAATACTTAATAAAAAGTTATATGATGTAAAACACTAAAAGCACCAGATTGTAATGATTGTTTGCAAAAATGCATAATTGTAATTATGGATTGAATCCGAGGGTTATAACAACTAGTTTTTCGTAGGCAAATGTGTTAGTATGCAAAGATTACATTAATATACATATGAAAATACACAATGTACTTTACCGATAATGTCTGTTACTCAGAAAAATTGTAGACACGGGAGAAGAGTAAAAATAAAAAATAAAAAAAAAATTAATCTATCGCCATGATATACTGTAATAATGTTGAGCACAATAGTCTTAATGTTGAGGTGGGAAGTACAGGGTGATCCAAAAGTCAAACAGAATCTGTGCAAACTGAATCTTTTTATCTGCATTCATGTGCGAATTATTGAGTCTTATAATTTTTCCTGACTCTTGGATCACTCTGTAGTAGACCCCCATACTCACCTGATCTGTCACCATGCGGTTTCGATTTGATGCCGAAAGTGAAAGCTCCACTTCGTGGGAGGCGCTTTCATATCTGAGAAGACATCGCCAACCAGTGTGACGTGAGATTACTAGATTGGACAATGGAACAGCTAATGGTATTCGTCGCCTTCCTCATTGTTGGCAGCGAACGGTCGATTGCCTTGGAGTTGCTTCGAAGGTTCTTACTGTGTTTATATGCTTTGCAGACTGTTGTGCTCAACATTTATTATGGTAGATGTGTTTTTTGTTTGTTTTTTACTTAAATACAATACCTTCCTGAGTAACCCGTTTAACGGACATTATTAGTAAAGTACATTGTAAATAATAGTATAAATTAAAAATACAAATTAAATAAAAAATAAGATATAATAAACAAAAATAATTAATCAAAATCAAAATAAAAAGCTGACGTTTCGGATAGAGACTATCCTTTATCAAAGC
>JAHWFO010058634.1:176476-198849 GCA_023313115.1 Rhysida immarginata
TTCTCTAAAAGCAAATAGAATATTAGAGAATTATCCTGAAGTTAAGAGAATATAATTCTCTAATATTCTATTTGCTTTTAGAGAATTATCCTTTTTTGCTTTGATAAAGGATAGTCTCTATCCGAAACGTCAGCTTTTTATTTTGATTTTGATTAATTATTTTTGTTTATTATATCTTATTTTTTATTTAATTTGTATTTTTAGTTTATAACTATTATTTATTGTATTCCAGGGTTCTTGTGTCTCGTCCTTCTCTTAATTTATATCCGTTTAAAGTACATTGTGTATTTTCATATGTATACAACATAACCCATTTATAACGAACTCGTTTACAGCGAAAATTCACTTAAAACGAAAATTTTCTCAGACCCGAACACGCCGTAATTTACATGTAAAATTGCTCTGATAGAACGAAGAATTTTTATTGAAAATTCGGTTATAACGAAAGAATCTTTCGGCTTTTCTGGTGAACTGGTGAAAAAGACGCCTAAAAACCGCATTCGAGTTATGCACAACTCTTCTAAGCGGAGCGCTCTCATAAGCGCATTTTACATAAAAGCTAAGTGAACAACACTGCACAAAAAATAAGCAAAGAACGTGTCAGCGTACTTTTATGTACGAATATGATGGGTCCGATGGAAAGAAGCCAATAGTCATAGGGGAAATACGCTAAACCACGTTTTCATTGTTTCAAAAATGTAAAAACTCTGCCGTGTGTGTATTTTAACTCTGCGCCTTGACCAGGGGATGATTTATTCCTTAAAATCCATACCAAATCCCATTTATACAAAACAATTTTTTTTGTCCACGTGAATTTCGTTATAAGCGAGTTATGGTGTATAGTGAAATCAGGATAAAACGAAATAATTTTTTGTCCTCGTGAATTTCGTTATAGACGGGTTATGATGTATTATGAAATGTTTGTATAATACATTTGCCTGCAGAAAAATAATTTCCATAACTTTGTCATAAATAAAAACGAGTTTGTGGTCCACATATCGATTTTATTGCTGCTTGACTAATTTCCATTAAAATTACAATTAACTCTAAACACAGTGTTGAAATGCCTTTCCAAGTACATACATTGGTGCTAACAATTTTTAACATATTTTCATTAGAAAAGTGCTTATGTGATCGGTTTGTCCAGACGCCCGTCTGTCCATAGACACAATTCCAGCAAAGCAGTGGATCCTTCGAGCATAAAAATAGATAGAGGAGGCATAGACTCTTGTTCCATGGCATCAGAATTAGGTCACATGACTTGGGAATACTTAACCCCTACACACTAATATCATAGTCTATTTTCTTAGACTATGCTAATACGCCTAGATGTGATGCGATTCATCAAGTGATAAGAATGTTGCTTCTTCAAGCCATAGCCATAGGCTGCTTCTCTTATCATTGTAGGGTATGCTTCAAGCATAGGGATAATGTATATTTTGCAAGGCATAGTAGAGACCTTCGAGCATAAAAATAAAAAACTTCGATATACAACATACAGAGGCGGCCAAAAGTATTCAATCAGAAGCTTTTTCTTGCATAACTTTTTAATTTTATTTATGATCATGAACGTAGCAAAAAAATATAAAACATCACTAAAGATTCTGTAAAATTATCTTATTGTCAATGTTTTTTTGAACATGTACTTTTTGAAATGTTATAAAAGTGTTAAGATGTCCGGTCAAAAGTATTCAATCATATTAAAAAACAAATAAAAAAAAATCTAAATCAGGTTAATTATTTGTTAAAGGAACGAAAGTAACACATTAAGACATTAGTATTTTGTAACAAAAAGCTTTGCTGCAATTGCAGCTTCACAGTGTCGTGGCATTGACTCGATTAGACTGTTTATGAAAAGTGGAGTGACGTTCTTCCACTCTTGCTCTAAAGCCAACATTAGGGCTTGTTTAGAAGAATGTTTTTGTGCTCCAACACGATGCTCAAATTCATTCCACATGTGCTCGATGGGATTTAGGTCGGGAGACTTCGAAGGCCATTCTAATATTCGAAGTTCGTCTTTCCCATGCATTCCTTTACTGATCTGGCAGTGTGCTTTGGGTCATTATCTTGCTGGAAAACCCAACCTCGGGGCATGTGCTTCTTAGCATAAGGTAACTTGGTGTTTTCCAAGATCTCTTTGTATTTTATTTGGTCCATGATGCCTTCTATTTGGATCAAAGGTCCGACGCCTTGATAGGAGAAACATCTCCAAACCATCACACTGCCTCCTCCGTGTTTCACAGTGGGACGTTGATATCGCACATTGTTTCGGATTCCAACTGGACGTCATACGTACTGACGTCCATCATTGCCAAACAGCATAAACTTACTCTCGTCACTTAACAGAATCTTCTTCCATTGGGATGGTCCCCAACTCAAATGTTTTCGTGCAAAAGCTAATCGTGCCTTCCTGTTCTTGCTACTGATAAGAGGCTTTTTTACACCAGTGCGCCCATTAAGTCCTGCAGCTTGTAGCCGACGTGCAACGGTTTTTCGACTTACATTAATGTTCATTTCCAAATTCAGTTCACGACTAATTTGGCCAGCATCCTTTGTAATATCGCTTGTCGACTTGCGTTTGATGAGCTTATCGATTCTTGGAGTTGTTTTTCTTGGGCGTCCCAACTTCGGTTTGTTAACTAAGCACTTTGTATCATTAAATTTCTTAATTGTGTAGCTAACCGTTGATTGAGCTACAGCCAATAATGCTGCTACCTCGCGTTGTTTTGCATTGTTCGTTGAACATTTTAAAAATCATTTCACGCAGCTGAATTGAACAGTATGGTGCCATTTTTTCACTTAGTTCGTTTGCAAAGTGCACGCAGCAATAAGGTGTCAATAAGCATTAGAAATCACCGAGAAATATTTAAATAATGAGATTGATCGATTTCTTTTGACCAGGGATGATAAGGATTTAATTGACACCAAATAAAAGAACACATTTACATATTAAAAATTTTGGCTATATTAATCGATTTTATCTGAACTTTCCAATGCTTTTTTTTAGTTTTTTGATTGGAGTGAAAATAAACTAGTCTAAAAAAGCTTTGATTGAATAGTTTTGGCCGCCAGTGTACCTCTAACAAACATTTTTGGACGTTATTAGTTAAATATGTTACTGAAAATCCTCATTCTTTAAAATAAAAATGATTTTTCAACGTGCATTAACTTATTTTCCGAATTATATGTAAATTTTATTGTATATTTAAAATACATTCCATGAAATAATAAAGTAAATAAATATATAGTTCAAAAAACAGTTAATCCAATTATGGCCAGTACAATCGTGTTTGTACTATTTATTTATTTATTTATTTATTTATTTATTTATTTACTTTATTAATATTATTTCATGGAATTTATACTAAATATATAATAGAATATACATCTAATTTTCATTAAACATTCAACTAAATAATTATTTATAGAATGCATATATTAAATAAAATTATACATGTAAAGTCCGTTTCAAAAGTTTGGATAAATTTACTTTTTACTTGTTTCTAAAAATTATCAGTTGTCTATAAAATGTCTTTATGTTGTTCTGGTCTATAGTGCTAAACGAAATATGCAACAAATTAGAGAATCATTTTCTTTATTTCTTTTTCTTTAAGTACTCTTTGTTTATAAATGGAAAGCAAAATCATGTTTCATAAGTATGAATAATGCCAGTACATAATGTCATAACCTGTAACATTTTTTAAATTAATTAAACTAACGCTTTATCTGTTGTCGTCGGGTAGAGGAAACACATCTTTTCTCAGGATCTGCTAATCTCTATGCAGAAAGTGGGGTTTGCTTCCTGATGGAATTCTGCCTCCTGTCTTTTCTCTGGCAGTGGATCAAGTATAACTGATTCTTCTACTTGTTTCTGAGTTCCAGATAAGAAAGATTTATTTAAAAAATACTAATGATAAATTTAGAATTTTGAATCTAAACTAATTTTTTTTAATAACTAACAGAGGTACCCGGCGTTGCCCGGGATAATTACACTTGTAGGTAAAGAAAACAATCTCAAAAAATTAAATTGTAATTCCTAATCGCCTCCTGCACGGATAAGTTCGAATACACGATCCTTCATTGTTGTAATCAGATTTTGGATGATAGTCGGATCAAGATTGTACCAACAGTCCTCTATCGCGGTCTTGAGATCACCAACAAACAGTTGAATATTGTTTCCCATCAGCATAATTAACACGTCTCCCTTTAAAATTATTTCCAATAAATAAGTCGTGACATTATTCCCCATAGATTCTCGATGGGATTAAGGTCGGAATCATTGTCGTAACGTTTTGCTCTTGAAATCACTTCTTTGTTGTCTTTGAGAAATGAATAGGAGCAATGTCCGGTTGGAAAATGAAGTTCGGTCCAGAGACAAATGAAGAAAGAGACTGGCAGTGACCTCCCATCTAGTGGTGCCTTCGCGCCGCCATTATGGAATTGGCAAGAAACGCTGATCGCGGGAGGCAATGCATGTGAATCAATCGCAAACAATTATTTTTTATAATATCTGGATGAATTTATTATGGGACCACCAGAAAAACTTGCTCTATTAAACAAAAAATAATTATCCAAATCGGCCCATCCGATAAAAAGTTATTTTGTGATAAATAAAGTTATTCTTAAACATTAATTTAAAAAAAAATAGTTTAAATGGAAAAGGAGGAAGAGATTATTAAACAATTAACTAGGAAAATTCTCCTTTATAAATTATAATTTGAAAGATAATAAAATAAAATATACAGTTCACTAATTATAATCCAAATTATTGTTGATTTGTGCGAGATGTACAAATTATAATTTCCCTTTCTAATACTAACTGGCGTCCACATTCTCATACATATTGATCAAATCGTTTTTTTTAAAAAGATCCAATACTTCAGTTCACAAGTAATTATATTATTAGTTAATTGCTTATTACAATATTTGGATTAATAAATTGATTATTTTATTGAACTGAGAATTATTTCTTCCTTTTCGTTTTTTGTTTAAAAAAAACAATTTAAGTACTTTTTCAAAAGTATTTTACGTTACCAGATTTCCTTTTAATTTAAAAATTTTAAAATATTTTAAAATCAATTAGCTAATATTTGATAAATTATGTTAGGTTTGTTTATTGATAGCAATTAAACTTTTAAATATCCGTCCAGTTTAAATGTCCTGCCTTTACAAATATTCCATTATTATCAGATTAACAAAAATTAAAATTGCATTTTTTTTTATTATCTTAAAAAACAATTTTGTTACACAGCTTTTAAAAATTTTTATAAAGTATAAACATCTAACTGACATTTCAGTAAACATAGTATAAACGTTTTTATTGTGATGAATACATTAAAAAAAACAAAATAACTTGTCACTCAAGAAATAAGCACCAAGCTCAAACACCCGTGTATAATAGCTATTTCATAGCTAAACGAAAAATTAGAAAGTGAAACATTTGCATTGTAGATTTCCAAAGGATGACAAATTGATTGGCATTAAATTTACCAGGTTAAAATTGAGTGCAGGGCACAAAACATTAATTCATGTATAACTCTGATGAATATAATCATGAATCCAGATAAGATGATGCGTCTCACTATTATCCAATCCCTGATATTAAAATCTTGTCAAAATATTATGATTCGGTTGTAGAATATATTGCAGGATTTGTTTCTAGGTCTCTAATTAAATCTATAATCTGCATTCAATGTAAAGAAGCGTTGAAAGAGCAATATAAGAGCTGCCACAACCTTAATTTCATTGTGAAAAAAAATAAAGAGGCCTTATCACACCATCGAAAGATGTAGTAAGCCTGTGCAAAATTTCAGAAAAAATCATTAGGAGTGAATTTGAATACGCCTATCAAAATTCTAAAAAAAAACATTACATTTTATAATCGAGAACAAAATTAATATTTTCACTAATTTAACTCACCATTCATTTGAAATGAGTCCTTCTGACGATCATGTGCTTCGACTTATTAGACTTAATGTTATCACATACTGTAATATTCGATATCACCATGAAACCAACCGGCTGACAAAAAATAAGTGGAGAAAATATACGCAGTGTCTTATCACGACTTATTATATTTAAAAATCGATAAAGAATAAATGAATTTAAATTTTTTGTGTAACTGAAGCTATTTTCGAAACTCCACTGGTAATGCTGTATGAAGAGGCTTCAAATTTACTTTTTATTTAGCAATACAAATGAAATTCTTTGCCAGGTATTAAAAATTGATTAAGTTATAAGAATCAACTTTTTTAATAATAAAAATCAGTTAAGACTGAAAAAATAAATTCATCCTTCCTCTAGTTTCATTTACTTTCACCATGGATGAAGAAATAACTTTGCTTCTTCATTTTTCTTCATCTATGCTTTCACTTGTCTGTGGCTAAGCCTCCAATATAACGATAGGAGTTGCGAGTTGTACGTGCTCTTTTAAAAATTCGTAAGGCATTGAATCAGCTATTGAAAGTCATTAAAAGTATACGTTATCGTTAGTTAATGCAATAAAGTTTATTTAAAAAATTCAGTAAGCAGATTACTAATACCTCCTGAAATCATCTACAAAAACAGCTGAAATTACATTGAGAACATAGGCCGCCTTAGGTTTTTGCCATTCACAACAGGGCGATTGCTGCACTTCCGGTGGCACCAGTAGCGCTCAGCGAAATGAATAGGGCACTGCCAGTCTCTTACTTTCATTTGTCTCTGATTCGGTCCACAAATTTCTTCAGCCACTGGTAATACACTGCTTTGCAATGAAATTGCCCCACCGATAAGGAGTTATCCGACCTTATCCATATGTAATGGGGGGAGGGTTCGTCTACCTCCGACTAGTAAACGATTAGATGCATGCTCATGACCATTTCGGTTGATACAGAGTGTCCGGGTGCCTGTATAGGCTCATCAGTTGACACCTGTGCGAGATGTTCCATACAGTAGGGAGGAAGCAACTGCCTCGTGAACGTACAATACTGTAATCCGCACAACGGTCTCAATGCCGCGACAACGACAACCGTTCACGGAATTAACGGACTTTGAACGAGGTCGGATTATTGGCTGGATGGTCAACCACACGGATTGCAGTCCATGTGTCGCGGGACGCACGAACGGTAGGCCGATGTTGGAGGCAATGGTGAGAGGAAGAAGGCACACATGCCAGAAGACCAGGCTGTGGGACCCGGAGAAGCACGTCAGCGATAGGCGGATACTGCGAACAGCGCTAGCGGACAATTGCGGGACAACATCACTATTCCCGGTACTGCTTCAGTGTCAACAGCGACAATAGCATACGGTTGCACGCCACGACAATGTCTGCCAGGCATCCATTGTTGTGTCTTCCTTTGACACCTGAGCACCGCGCGATACGAATGCAATGGGTCGTGAACGAGTGGGCTGGCGAATGGAATGGCGCCCGGTAGTCTTCATCGATGAATCCCGCTTTTGTTTGCACACCGACGACAGACGCGGACGGGTGTGGCGCAGACCACTGGAACGTGCCAGTGAACAATGGATCCGGTATCGCCATCGTGGACCAACACCCAGGATCATGGTCTGGGGTGCCATCGACTACGATACCAGAACGCCATTAGTCACCATCCAAGGCACCCTGGCAGCAGTACGGTACGTCACAGAGATTCTGTAGCCCGTATTACTGCCCTTTCTGCACACCATACCCGGCGCAGTCTTTCAGCAGGATAACGCCAGACCGCACGCGGCAAACATGAGCATGGCATAGATGCATGTTGTCAACTGCCTGCTATGGCTCGCGAGGTCCCCAGACCTATCGCCAATTGAGCAGGTGTGGGACATGGTGGGACATCGTTTACGATCACCCCGCAGTTTCCACGAACTGACACAGCAGGTTCACCAAGCCTGGGCAGACGTACCCAAGATGACATTCGCCACCTGTAAGATCACCTACACCTGCGGCTGGAATAATGCATCGCCGCTAGAGGTGGTGCCACAACCTACTGATGCCGCTTTCCGTTGGGACACCCTGTACAAACGAGTGCACGTCTTGGCTCCATAACGTAATATAGGTGTGTTCAGATGTATCTTTTGCTGTATACCTACTTTTGGCTCATTCGGATAACTCCTTGTGGGTGGGGCAATTTCATTGCAAAGCAAATAAGTATTCCTCTAAAGTGTTCATGGGTTTTGTCGACCAGAAACGTACACAATAGTTGAAGTGCCGTTGAAACTGAATGCACCCCAAACAATGACGAAACCTTCCCCTTGCTGCCTGCTGAAGAATGATCTGGGTTCCTTTCGTAGGTCATGCCAATAGCATTCCCACCCATGTGGCCCATCTAAATTCCACTTCTTTTCGTCAGAAAATAATACTTCCATCCATTCGTCCGTCCAACACTGATGCTCTCGAGCCCACTGCAGTCTTGCAGCATTATGGGTAGGTGATAATGGTGGTTTTTTTCTCATCCGGGCGAAGACAAGATTTCCTGATGCTTTTATACCCCGAAAAACTGTTATTTTTGATACATTCAGTCCAGAATCATTCGTCATTTGCTGGCATGATGCCATTTTGTTAGATGCCAGTCGGACAATCTGTCTGTCATCTCGGCTGAATGTCACTTTAGGCCGGCCAGATCGTGGTTTGGCTTAGTAATTGGCTCCCTTATTTAAAACCTTGTAAATTCAAGGTGCTAACCGATATACACTGAAGAGCCAAAACATTATGACCATCACACCATTGGTGAATGAACTCGTCTAGATCACGTGGAGGGCACGTAATTAAGTGGGAATAGTATTTAACTGCTGCTGTTGAAGGTAAGGAACCAGTCTTGCACTTAACTTTGCGAGGGATGTGAAAGGCTGCTGATCTAAGCGAATTTGATACGAGGGCAGATTGTAATGGCCTGAAGACTCGGAACGAGTATCTCCGACACTACTCGACTGCAGGTTGTTCACGATCTGCTGTTAGTAGTTATGCAAAGTGGATAAATGACGGTGAAACCAGCAGTAGTCGCCAAGGTGTTGGACGCCCACGCGTCATCGAAGAAAGAGGACGTTAGATATTGTGCCACTTGGTAAAGCAAGATCGGCGCCAGACAGTGGTTCAGCTGATAGCCCAATACAATGCAGGTCCAAGTGCAAGTGTTTCGGAACACACAGTTCAGCGAACACTATTGGATATGGGACTGCCCAGCAGGCATCCCAGTCGTGTGCCTCTGTTAACCAAGCGTCATTATCAATTACGCCTACAGTGGGCCCGGGAACTTCGAGACTGGAGCATGGAAAAGTGGAAGAGAGTTGCCTGGTCGGATGAATCACGATTTCTTATTCATCACGTCGATGATCGTGTCAGGGTACGCCGACTTCCAAGCGAACAATTGCTCGCCCCCCCCCCCTGTACACCAGGCCATACACAGGCTGGTGGTGGTGATATTAAGCTTTGGGGGACGTTCTCATGAGCGGCTCTGGGACCATGAAAGCTGTGGATTATCTGAACATCATTGCAGACCAGTTACACCCTTACATGGCATCTGTCTTCCCAACTGGAAATAGAAGCTTCCAGCAGGACAATGCCCCATGTCACTAGGCTCGAATTGTGTTGGAGTGGTTCGAGGAGCGTAAGGATGAATTCCAATTAATGTCCTGGCCACCTAACTCGCCGGATCTTAATCCGATAGAGCACATTTGGGATCTCATGGAGCGGCAGCTTAGACATTTGGTACATCCTGTCTCCAGTTATCTACCAAGAATTTGTGGCATCCATGACAAGGCGAGTTGCAGGCCAACGGTGGCCAACGCGTTATTGAGTAGGTGGTCATGATGTTCTGGCTCTTCAGTGTATATGTTACCGGCCAAACCCGATTTTAGGACAAACTAGTTTTTCCTAGGCCAAACCAGTTCATCCTTAAAGCGATAGGATAAACCGGTACAGACTAGGCTAAACTGGTCCGTCCTATGGCCGATAGGAGAAACTAGTTTAACCTAGGCTGAACTGGTTGAGCCTTAATATGAATAAGTACAATCCAGGATAAACTGGTTTGGCCTAGTCTATACTAATTTTGCCTAGTCAAAAATGTTTATGTACGCGGGAAATCCCCCGATCGTATTTCTCACGCCCCGCGCGTCCCGCGCCGTCCTCAACTGCCCCGCTTGTTGATTTTATACGCTCATTCTGCTTTGAATTGAGGACGTGTTAGTTGTTACTTGTGTTTTGAAAAGTATTAGTAACAATATAACATTATACGGTTTTGTTTTGCGTTATCATGGATGAGCCTTCTACATCTAGTAGACAACCCGATCAGAAACAGCGGAGAGAAAAGTTTTTAACAGAAATTTTGGAAAGTGAAATTACAAAGTCTTCTCATTATAATGTGTTGTCATCAGAGAAATATTCGGAACTAGTTGAACAAGTGAAGACGTTGAAAAGTCGGAAAAAAGGACACCATTACAACAAAGACGACTGAAACGATTTGGTATGCTAAAAATTGGAGATGTGAAAAAACAGGGAGTGAAGGGAATATAAAATACTATTTACAGGCTGATGAGTTTATGATGTGATTGATGCAGCTCATGTGGCGGTTGGACACGACGAATGTGACAGGATATTAGCCGAGATATCAAAAAAATATGCCAATATCACAAAAGAAATGATAAGCCTGTAGTTATCAATGTGTGATGTGTGTCAACAAAAGAAGACAAAAAAGAAGAGAGGATTAGTTTCAAAGCCTATTCTTCACTATGAAATGAATAACAGATGTCATGTGGACATGATCGATTTTCAGACACAACCAGATGAACAATTTAAATTTATTATGGTTTACCAAGACCATTTAACAAAATTTGTTCTTCTGCGTGCGTTGACATCGAAGAGAGCGGTAGAATTGGCCTACCACCTGAATGATATATTTCTAACTATAGGAGCGCCGTGCATTCTCCAATCTGACAATGGTAGAGAATTTGTTAATAATGTGATTAGTGAGCTCGCTTCTCTTTGGCCAGAACTTAAAATTGTGCATGGAAAACCAAGGTACAGTCAAAGTCAGGGTTCCGTTGGACGCGCTAATCAAGATATAGAAAACATGATAAGTTCTTGGTTGAAGGACAACGATTCAACGAAATGGTCGGAGGGCTTAAGATATGTCCAGTTCATGAAAAATCGCGCCTTTCACTCAGGAATAAAACAATCACCTTACAAGGCCTTATTTGGCATTGAGCTTAGAGAAGGGCTTTCGACTTCATCGTTGCCGCAAGAAATAATAAACGACATTCAGGATGAGGACGACCTTAGAAAAGTTATTGAAGATGATTTGAATTGTAATGAGAGTAAAGATGGTGATGGTGGCATTGTGGAAATTGACACACAGAACATTCAAGATGCTAGAAAGGCAGCGGCAGAAAATCTTGAAAAGCAAGCTAAAATAATGAAAGCTTCTTCAGACAAATCCCATCCACCTGCCAACATTGGAGACAATATTACTATACCAATTCCAGACGTAGACAAAGGCAGAGGTGGCCTCAGAAACATCATTGGGGTTATTCTTCAGAGAAATGATCAGGGCCTTTACAAAGTTGGCACCAAACATGGTGTATTGCAAAAATTATGTTGCAGGTACTTACAAGTTTTTTTTACTCACTAGATTATTAAATTTTTGTGGTATTATTTGACTTTTGACTTTTTTTTTCAGAACAGAATTCGACATTTTGCATTCAAAAATTTTTAAAGGTGAGCGAAGTTAACCAAGATATTGAAGTATCTCTGAGGACTGCAGCCACCAAACATTCAGTTGGATCAGGAGGTTTTATAAGGTGCACCTGCGTAAAGAACTGTTTGACAAACAGGTGCAAATGCAAGGAAAAAAAAGGTACTCTGCAATTCCAAAAGCCATCACAGTACACCCTGCAAAAATAAGTGAAACTGATGTTGATTTAATTAATAAATGCATCGTTATTTTATAAGTTCTGGTGTTTTATTATTCCCTATTAATACAGCCTAGGCCAAACCAGTTTATCCTGAAGTGTACTTATTCATGTTAAGGCTCAACCAGTTCAGCCTAGGTTAAACTAGTTTCTCCTATCTGCCATAGGACGGATCAGTTTAGCCTAGTCTGTACCGGTTTATCCTATCGCTTTAAGGATAAACTGGTTTGGCCTAGGAAAAACTAGTTTGTCCTAAAATCGGGTTTGGCCGGTAACATATATAGATACATACAAACATTGTGCTTTATATGTATAGATATGTTGTAATACATTCACATTTTGCGTTTTTACAAAAAAAGCCTAATACAAAAAAAAGCCTTAATACAGTTATTCAAAACTTTACCTTAAAAAAATATATCCCATATTCAACCAACCCAAGCTAAGTAAATTACGAGCTTAAACGGGTAAACAGGGATTTTAGCAAGTTTTAATGACTTGCAGCGGGTTACGCAGATTTTGGATGCTTTCATCAAAGGACCCCTTCTCGCACAAATGCCAAAAGATGTTTGCAAACATTTTGTGATGCTTTTCTGTCGGGGCACTTTTCTTGGTATATCTGTGCGGCCTTTCGATCATTCCTATGCGCTACTTTGTATGTGAAGACCATATCGGCTTGTTCCTGATATGAATGCCGGACCATTGTACCTCCTCTGCACAATGATCACTCAAAAGGAACTCTGCAACAGAAAAAAATACAGTCTGTGTTGTTATGGAGGTATGATGTGCAAACAATTATTGTCAATTCCGTGGAAACTGTATATTACCGTACGTATATGAACTTTCTTTTTTTTCGCTATTTTTCTTATGAGGAATCACCCTCTGAAGTTTGTTCCTATTATTTTAGTTCACCCTATGTAGGTGAAATAATCTCTTTGAATAATATAATACCGGGATAATTTCTTCAAACATGATAAATGTTTCCATGGTTTTAAGTTCATTGTTCAATTGTCGTTGTTAACCAGTGACGTATATTAAAGATAGACTCCGAAGCAATTGTTGATACTTGAAGCAAATTGGGAAGCTCCATGGCCGAAAATGAGTGAAGATTATGCAAAACACATGGCTAAACATGAGAGTAGCTGATTAATAATTCTTTCACACGCCGATCACGGAGTGATCAGTTTATCTTTTCGTTTACTTTGTATTTGAAATATTTTATTATATTTTATAAACAATTTTTCGATCATGATTTCAATTTCAATTTCGTTTCGATCATCTTTCAGTTATGTATTTTCATTTTAGTTACGTATTTTTGATTTATGCTTGTGGAAAATGATTCCTGATCCTTTTTCGTGTCTGTTTGTACAGTTGTACGCAGAAATAGTTTTAAGGAATGGTTTTGAATTAATTATTCCTCGGGCCTAAAATCTTCAAAATAAAGCAGCCAGACACGGCTCACTCCTGCCCAGAACTGTCATGGCCAGGGTTTATAGACAACACCACCTAAAACAAAGCCGTGATACCAAGTTCTCAACGTCATTAGAAGAGGATTGTCGTCAGCATCTCATGTAATGGAGTAAATACACGAGCTCGATTTTTAAATAGAAATCATGGAAATATTATATTGATTTTTGTAAATAAGAATTCACAAAGTTTAATGAATAAAAAAAAATAGCAATTTATTTAATTTCAGCTAAAGAATAAAAATAGAAATTGACATTTGTAACAATTAAAAATGATATAATTTTTAAACAATTCTAAAATTAACAGAAATTTTTATCATAATATGAGTTAATATAATAAACAAAATATAATTAATAATTACGATGGTTTGTATATGGCGCCATTTGCCAAGTCAATCCTCTTCTGGTCACGTGAGTATGACGTTAGAACTTGGTGTCACGGTTTTGTTTTAGGTGGTGTTGCTATAGAAGTAAATGGTCGGTCAACTCCACTGAAAAATCACAGCCTACTATATAGGTAACAGCCTGTTCAATCGACACGATTTCCATTGAAATCTTAAGACCGCCTTAGTTCTACGACTTCTCACGTGAGGGCGCTTTTAGTGAGGGGAAAATCTTGGTAACAACTGTGTTTACTTATGCACAGAGCTACAGCTGATCAAGTCTTTTTAAGTGTCAAAATGAAACAATATTTCAAGATATTAATTAATATGCACCATTAACAAGCCAAAGAATGTTACTTTTCAAAAAAAAAATGCGATATGTTATAAAAAAAAATTTTTTTAACAATTATATAAGATTAAATATAAGATTAAGTATTAAATAATGTTAATATATAAGTATATATAAATATATATATATTTATATAAGATTAAGATTAATATATAAGATTATATAAGATTACATATATATGTAAATATGCAGCCTGTTTGTAGGCTAACCAGTAGAAAACAATAGAATGGTAGCAGTGATAAGGCTTTTTCAATGCTAAAAAGGCTTTCTTCACCCTACTTAAAAGCGCCCTCCTCCTTTACTGCGGTGAAACTTGGAAACTGTCGATTGAACAGGCTGTTATCTATATAGTAGGCTGTGGAAAAATGAAGCTAAAGTTTCTAACTCCCGATAGGGCGGGAACTCTATTCAAATATGGCGCTGCATGTATAATAGCACCTTCAGTGCATGCAGCGCCGACTATTGTGAGTAATAATATTAGTTTCATTTTCAATTTCAATGCAGCCGGAATTATTGACATACTATTGCCAAAATTAGTGTATTCTATACAATTTTAAATAAATAATTGATAAAACAACTGTAGAATGCAGTACTAAGCTCACTATTAATATTGGGTATCAACAATATAAGTAAAATAACTCTACAAATTATGGAATTCAGATCACGCTAGGTGCCGCATACATCGCAGAAAGTGTATTCGACCTATGCGGCTCCTAGCGTGATCTGAATTCCCTAGTTTCCCTTAACAATGGAAAATGACGGGAGTTGAACGACCATTTACTTCTATAGACCCTGGTCATGGCTCAATTTGCTTCACTTTTTGCCGCCGTTAACAATAGGATTTGGAGTCTATCTTTAATATACGTCATTGTTGTTAACCGTATACATAATGGCGTTAAACAATTATATATTGTACGTAGAACATTAGCATAAAGCTGGCAATTCATTTAAAAAAAATCGAAAAAACGGTAGATATATAATGCTATTCTGTAGACTATTTAGTTTATGAATAGTATTCCGGCATTGTTCTCAAGTAGGAATGAACCTATTATTACCCAAAATCATATTCCGACATTAAATAGACTCTCGAAAGCCTTTCATAAAACTGTGACCCGAACGAAGCATAATTCTTTCTTAACCATTCTTCCGTAAGACATTTATTAAGGGGCTATTTACAGAACCAAAATGAAACCATCTCTATTGTACGAATCGAATTCTCTTCTCCCTGACTTGTCAATTTATCAGGAATCCTACTATTCACCTACTCTGAAATATCGTTCAGTGCGGCGGCCACTTAACGTTTGGCAAGGTATATCTAAATTTGCAGATAGAACTGTGTACCAGGTCAGAAACTTATTTATTTATTTATTTATTTATTTATTTATTTATTTAAGTATGATTTGATTTCGTTTATTTTATAAAAAAAGATTAAAATCGTAATGAGGAAATATTGCGTTCGTTGAAACAGGATGATTTCCAGTCATATCCCGATGTACGTCCCCCGAATCCAATTCCACCTCGGTTGTGTTTGACTCTTCCTGACGTTCCACTTGAAGCGGAAACGATGCACAAAGAATTCTTTGGTTATAAAACATTGCAGCCAGTGACACGATTTGAGTTTAAGGATAAACCTTCTACTCCAGTGCAAACTAGAGAAGATATTATTAAAGGTAGCCAATAATAAAGAATTCGGCTAATGTGTATAACCTTTGGGGGTCTAGCGCAATGTTGGATGCAAGCATTTCATGAAGAAATAATTAGAAATAATTTCTTCATAGAAGCTCACTCCCTTCACCAATTGATATATTCCCCTTATAGGTTTTTATAAATTGGTCAGAGTTAAACGCTATAAAACTTCGAATAGCGGCGCTGGACCCTTGATGGTTATGTTTGTCAAAAATTCTTTTTCAACTCCCCTTTATTAAATTTTATTAAACGTTTCTGCGCTTTGAGTTAGATCAAACAGGTCTTTGAAACGATTTTATCAAGTTGATATTCTTACGACCATTCTGTATTATTACCCTCAGGTGATTGATTAGATAAGCCGTGAAAGGGAGTCAATTTCGGAAGAAACGCACTAAAACTTTGTCTCGCCGTCCAAGAACGTTTTATCTAGGATTGCTTAATTGCAGTAATTAGGAATTGTTATATAAAGTGTCGGATTAAGCCGGTAAGCTTGATTAAATCAATGCTTCTTAAAAATCTAGTCTCTGATATAAAAAAAAATTTAAAAAGTCGAGGTATCCTGAAAACATGAACCGATCGCAATCGAAACCCTCAGAATTTTCATTAGTGCACGACTCTTCTCTTATTTTCACACGCTATATAGTCCGATAATAGTTACTGTCTGGGGCAGTGGCGTCTTAAGGGAACGCTGCCAGGACAAAATATGAGAAGACGGGGCGCAAAATGAACACCGTGCCCCCGGGCGCTACTTTTACTCGTTACGCCACTTGTCTGGGGTGGCATTTGGTTTGCTAGCCGGACCCTGCCTTCTAGTCCTCCGAGGCACTTCGACAGCACAACGGCATATTGAGGACATTCTACGACCCGTCGTGCTGTTGTTTCTTTCTTTCTTTCTTTCTACAAGATAAGTTGCCTCTCCAGGATTGTGCTAGACCTCTGTTCAACTGAGCGCATTCGGGATGTGATGGGGCATCGCCTTATACTACACCAACATTGAGGAATTCATAAATAAGAATAGAATCTTTAAATTAGATAACACGGACCAAACAACAAAATTCCAAAAAAATGTCATTATTAAGATAAATGAACTCAAGAAAGAAAATATAATTAATGAAGAAGAACAAAAACAATTAATTCCAACAGAATCATCAATTAATTCAATTTATGGAGTGATAAAAATACACAAAGAAGGAAACCCTATTAGAATCATAACTTCAACAAAACAGTCTCCTACTTACAAATTGGCAAAATTCTTAGATGAATACTTAAAAAAAATTTTCAAATTTAATTACACAATAAAAAATTCAATATTGGCTAAACAAATATTAGAAAAAACAAAACTTAATAATAATGACAAAATTTTCACAATTGACATAACAGCTATGTATGACAACATTCCAATAAAACCAACACTAGAAATCATAAAAAAAGAATTAAAAACAAAATTATCTTATAACAAAATATTAAAAA
Organism: Rhysida immarginata; assembly: GCA_023313115.1. Classification (NCBI taxonomy): domain Eukaryota; kingdom Metazoa; phylum Arthropoda; class Chilopoda; order Scolopendromorpha; family Scolopendridae; genus Rhysida; species Rhysida immarginata. The sequence goes on from JAHWFO010058634.1 coordinate 193,711, forward strand.
TCATCCAGGCCATAAATTTATGTTTTACAAATAACCAATTTAAATTCAATGACAAAATATATTCCCAAATAGATGGATTACCAATGGGCAGCCCATTATCACCCATACTTGCCAACATATATTTAAATCACATAGAACACATATTACTCAACACTTCACAACATAAACAATGCATAAAAATTTGGATGAGATACGTTGATGATATCTTAATTATCACAAATAGGCCAATAGAAATATTAACACAATTATTAGAAGAAAGATATCCACTGAAATTCACACATAATTGCATGTCAAACAACCAAATCACATTTCTAGATTTAAATATTATAAGAGAAATAAATACACTAAATTTTGAAATATATGAAAAACCTACAAAAGGCAATAACATACCACATTATTTATCTCAACAACCCACACACCAAAAAATTAACACAATTAAACAATACATACAAAGAATAAAAAATCTCACATCTCCAAAATATATCCCACTAAAATTTAAAAAATCTGAAAATAAACCTAACAAAAAACAAATATCCTATAGAATTAATTGATAAAATTTATATAGAAACATTCACCAACACAACAAAAAATAACACAACTCAATACGAACAATACAGAAGATATTCATTACAATACAATAATAAAACCTTTCACAAACAGAAAAAAATACTAGAACAGATACCAAACATTAAAATCATACCAAAAATAACAAATAACATAACCAAATCATTAATAACAACCACCAATATAAAAACAACAAAAAATCAAAACAATAACACAATATCTAATTTCAAAGACATTTGCCAAAATAATAAAGAAAAATGGAACATCACTAACATAATATATCAAATTCCATGCGCCAATTGTCAACACATTTACACAGGTCAGACAAAAAGACAATTAATAACACGAATAAAAGAACATGAAAGAGCACTTAGAAACAAAGATAAAAACAATCATTTAGTAAACCACTGCATTAACCAAAATCATAATCCGGATTGGAACAAAATCAAAATTATTAGTAAAGAAATAAATTATAAAAAAAGACTAATAAAAGAAACCATCAACATTATTTCGAAAGAAAAAAATTTAGCCAAACCATCAATAGAAATTAATAATAAATGGAAATTATTACTAAAAATATAATATCAACTTCCCTTACACTCAACAATCCTGATCACAACAATCAAAATAATCATAAATCACACATTGTATTACACTACATTGTTTTATTTTTTAGTTATTATTTTCCATTCATTCAAAAAAAACTTAAAAATGATGATGGGAAAAAAAATCCCGAAAACGTTATTCATATCAAGAATCATCGAACTTCCATCATAGACCCTCTTCATCTGTAAACTGTGTACCTCCCTGTGTTTCTGTAATGTTTCTTCGCTGGATCTTCGTCTCTGCTATGTTTCTTCTGTGTTTCATCTGATCTTCGATTCTTCGTCTCTTCTGTGTTTCTTCTGTGTTTCATCTTAGCATCTTCACAAGTTCTGTATTTCTTTATATTTCGTACTTAAACTTTTACTCTGGTGACTTTTTTTAATGTTTTTTTGTTATTATTTATTTTAATTTTATCACATTTTAATTAAAGGAGTACTATTCAACTTAATTAATACACCAACATATTTACGAATTGGTCCCCCAATTAGTTTCCGCGCAACATCATTCGTCAGCTCGGTGTCTGAAGGCATTGGTGCATAGCCATTCCAGTTCTCCAAATTGTTATTAAATACATGATGATCGAAAAGTATACTTGATAAATCTATTATAGAATTTAAAAATCTGAAAAAGTTTTTTTATGGGTGTATCTTTATTTCGTTTGTTAGATAAATATCAATTATTTAATATAAATTTATATTGTATTTTTAAATTTCAAAGAAAGTAAAACACAATAATCTAATATATTGTAGGTTTATTATGTGAAGTGATTAATTTCTGAAAAAAATATGAAAATTAATTATAAAAAATCTTTCTTTGAAGATCAAATTTATTTAAGCAACCAATTTTAATACTTTTCTGGAAATTTTATTTATTTATTTATTTTTTCAAAAATAGTCTGTTTTGACACAATCAATAATATTGTACACAGCCAAATTTTTTAAAATAATTTTTTAAAATCCAGGCAAACTATTTAATAATAATAGCGCACAACACAAAACGAAAACCTAAAATATAGGGTCACCATCTGACTGCAAAGCCAACAAACTATTATTCCTTTTTTTGGACCCTCTTCCACCAAGCAATTGGGCAGGCTTTCTTAATCTTGTTGGCTTTACCAGTGCCTACTATTATTGTTTCTAATAAATAATAATAGTAGGCACTGACCTTACATACGTTCAAAGCCGATCAACTCCCAGAATCCAATGCGCTCGCCAAGCTATTCATAATGGCGGAAAGACGCCTCTTCGCTATATACGATGGGAGATCAAAAAGTAAGTTACACTAACTCGCCGCAGGAGCGCGCTGTGTGTCGCAATCTTGTAAAGCACTAGATAATACTATCTAGTGCTTTACCATGACCTCCTTTATTACTCCAGACCCGTTTTAACGGCTGATTTCTTTTGTTCTATTTGAAGACACTACAGTCGCTGAATTTTGCCACGGGAGCTACCATGGCGCTGCCTAACTTCCATGGTTACCAACTCACAATGTACTGTAATAAGGGAGGAAAGGGGGGTTTTCTTTTATGTAAATAAACAAAATAATTAATTTATATAATAGAAAATAATTTTTAAAATAAAATTTTATTATTAAACGCTAAAATAATGAGCTTTTATTTATTTATTTATTTATTTTTATTTTGCTTTCCATTTTTATTTTAATGACAATCATATGTTGAAGTAAATAAGTAAAAAATAACAAGTAAATAACAATTTAACAAGATAAATAACCAAATCAAATTCATAAAATGACAAGTTTATTATAAATAATTTTAAATTCAATAAGATGGCCATTAAATTCATTAAAATTAAATTATTTTGAAACATGAAACCAAATATTAAATTTTGTTTTTTAACAATTTGCAAACCTTTTAACAATTTATTTTGTTGAGAATGAATAATTTTATATTTTTGAACAATGATTGATTTAATGTTTTTCAGCCCCAAAACATAAAATCATTCAATGTTCATAAATTTAAAATTATCCATCTACAAAATAAATTGTTATAAGATTTGCAAGTTGTTAAAATCTAATTTTTTGACTTAATGTTTCAAAATTATTAAATTGGCTTTCTTAATGAATTTAAAATTAATTATAATAAACCTGTCATTTTATGAATTTGATTTAGTTATTTATCTTGTTTAAGTGTTAAATCTCAAACTTCATTTTATTCTAACATTCAAAATAATTCATTATAGTAATTATTTTGGATTTGAATGACAATCACATGAATGTTTTGTTTTTTTTTAATATTATTTGCAAACAATCTTTTACTTAAAATGTGGAGTTAAATTGTGAATAAAAAGAACAAAATTTGGTTAATGAAATGAATTTTTATTTAGTTTTTTATTAACAGACTCATGACATTTTTAGCATTTTTCTGCTCAGTGGCTTTCGGTTTAATTTTGATTTCTCATCCTCCAAATCATTTATCCGTTGGCTAAAATTGACTACAAAAATAGCCAGGGATCACATTATACGTGCAGCTGCTTCTGGTGCTTCCACAGGAATGACAATCGCGTCAAGAAGGCTTTGCTCTTCTGCATTTAAGTTTAAAGGACTATTATCCAATTCTTGTCTTGATGAGCAGGGCAAGGGACGTCCCTCATGATCTTCGAAGACCACATTTGCTGCTTCTGAAGATCTATATAATATACAATGAGGCAAAAATCAAAAAATGATTGATTGTGTCATTAAAACAACTAAATTTAAGACATACCTTATTAATCCAGTTTTCAGAATCTTCTCAATGGCAAACAGTGATCCTACAGCATTTATACCTCTTAAGCATTTATACTAAAACCATGTGAGCCCTGAAAAATTAAGTGATGCACCCACGCGAATCCTGAGAAATATGTAGAATAGTGGCCACCAGCCTCCCATAAATATCATGAAAGAATGAATGTTTTATGTTGTTGGTGGGGGGGGGGGTAGTTAAATAACTCCAAAATGGCTCATTAGAGCCAAACTAGTTACTACAATTATTCGTCTCTGTGAAGGCAGACCGTTCGTTTCAAATATACTGATTTTAGTTCGCTGGTATAAATGCTCGAGTCACTTCTTCATTTTGAGAGAAAAACATTATTATCTCTAAAAATTCTTAACAAATTGTCATAAAATAAGTCAATTGTTAAGGAACCCTCTATCAGTATGTTAATTTCATTTTTCTGCTATTTGTGATTTTGGAAGAGTTTTTTAAGTAGAATTCAGTGGGGAAACGAAAACAGGCCATTACTGTTAATAGTGGTCGGCCACTAGACCGATGCAAATATTTCCCCCTGTCTATTTTTTACTTAAAGGTTTTATAAGGGAATCTATTTTTAACAGACCGCGTGCAAATAGTAATTACTTGCCGAAAAAAATATACAGCTATAGATTAAATAATAGCGCAGAGGCTTACCTTTCTCCAGGAATCCAGTTGCCATGGTTGTTGCCTTTTCGTGAAATGTTTTGCAACCACAGATGCTTTCTGTGGGCATCACTTGGGAATTCATGAAAAGATAACCCGCTTTCTTTGTCAAATTTAGAGCTGCAAAGGGGTACACAACAATATACCATGATGAAACGTTAAAAATATGAACAGCGGTCAGGGCACGAAGAGCACATGGCGAAGTAGTGTAGAGTCACTGTATAAGAAGTAAGGAGGTTAGGTAGCGCCCTGGTGACAGATTTCAGAAACCCGCTTGTCCCCAGTTCTCGCGCTGTTAAAACGGGTCTGGAATAATAAAGGAGGTCATGGCTTTACAATCTTGGGCAAAGCGGAAAAAGGGACATTAAAGCATGGAACCCACATATGCGGAACGTCACACCCCTCCCTAGCCCTCCCCTCCAAGCTCAAGGTCGGAGCAAAGCCTGCGGAGCGGAGAGTTGAACGGCGTTCAGCTTTCCGTGGCTTACGCGGAGCATCTGGACCAATAGGAAACGGTAACCGGACAAATCAGAACATGACAATTCAGAACATCACTAATC
>JAHWFO010058634.1:223015-248916 GCA_023313115.1 Rhysida immarginata
ACTATCTTCCTGATAGGAAAGGACTCCATCTTATCCTCTGGATGACTTAACTAGGTTTCATCTGGCTTCTTGCTTAGTTCAGTGTACTTTCCCATGGTTACTTTCTGGACGAGCATGGCAGTGAAAGCGTTGCTTTCGGACCACTCGTTTCGTTTTACTTGCACTGTTCGATTGTCGATTGTCGTCTGTAAATAACTCACTGATGATGGATTTTTGAAATCCGAAATGTACATCTGAGTCAGTAAAATTTATCTATGTGGAGTAGTGTTTTCTGTTTTTCCTTTATTTATTTAAGGTATCAAATACCGTCGGTACTTTATAGGTACATGGTAGATCAGATCGACACTTCCGTCATTGGCCCTCTTGAAGATACATACTACTGTGTATCACTCACCCGCTAGTGATATGCTCGACATTGCTGCTCTCAAGGGATTTTTCAAACCCTATAATATATTTACAGTAAATGCCTTATCATCTGATCACCTACCAGTTGCACTAAATTTTGAGGGAATAAATATCAGCCTGAGAATAAATATTCGTTATAAGCAGGAGTGGAAATATTTTAGAGAACTTATGAACGACAGTAGCATTCCCTATCAGGACCCGTTACCAGCAGTTATGGAGACTTGTTGCTGATTTAAACGGTCTTCTCGACCTCTCTATGTTTGGTGGTCTCGTTTTCCTCGATGTCCAAAAGGCCTTCGACCAAATCTGGCATGATGGACTCATTTACAAAATGATCACGTGCGGGCTCCTTGATGATCTAATTGCTCTGGTTCGCTCCTTCCTGTCAAAGAGGACTTTTCGTGTTAAGGTTGGGACTCCTTGTCTGAACCCTGCGATGTTAATGCTGGTGTACCCCAAGGCTCTGTCTTGGGGCCAGCCTTATTCAACTTCTTTATCCATGACTTTCCCAAGTTTGCGAAGTGTGATCTTTACTTGTTTGCTGATGACGGGTCCATCATGACCTGGGCAGGAAACCCAGCCCATGTCATCATTCGACTCCAAAAAGCTTTACATCAGTGCGAGAGCTGGTTCACTAAGTGGCGATTAAAATTGAACGTCAAAAAGTGCAAAGTCATGTTTATAACTCGCAAACGCAAAAACCCTCCAAGCCCCTTTTCTTATTTGGCAAGAAACTGAAATGTGTAAAAAGCTTGGAAACTAAACTGGAACGACCAAGTCCAATACGCGCTCAACAAAGCAAAGAGAGCGAAGTTCAGTTTGATTGCACTTCTGGGGCGAAACAACGCTCTTGGTGATAACAACCTCTTGATATACAAGGTTGTGATTCGTACTATTTTTCTCCATGGAATGCCTGCTTGGGCTTCTATTTGCAAATCTAGGTGGCAAACCATAGACACCTCTGTGCAGACAATTATGGAGAACATGCTACCCAAGATGGAAAATCATGAAAATACTGTGGTTTCTGGTATTCTGGACCATCCACTCGTTGTTAAGGGTCCCCTCAGGTTTCGAAGACCCCGCCATATCCTGGATGTCTGCTTTGATGACGTTAACAAGGCCGTCTTCCCCAACTACTGGATCTTTTAGGTTCTCTATTCGTCAATCTACAATCTGACTCTCGTCCCTTTTGGGGACTTCTTCTCTGGAGGACTAAAGAGGTTCATCAGGCTTCTGGCCCAGTTTAGTGTACCTCCTCTGGTTTACTCTTTGGGCGAGCGTGCAAAGTGAGCTTGGCTCCTGGACTATTCGCGTCTTTCTTTCTTTTCACTTCACTGTTCGATAATTGCACTGTCGTGCTATGAATAATTAACGTAGAACGAACTATATTTGTTCAAGAAAATTGGTTATGAACCGAAACAAGAGAGAAACAAAATATGGAATGATATTTCGCTAAATTTCCGACAAAACATCTTATAATATAGCTGGAGAAACAACCTCTTGTCCACAAAAAAGTTTATTCCGCTTCCCCAATTGGCTGTTCAACTCGTCCGTTGTTTGATTATTGGAGAATTGGTTACTCTCTTTGCTTATAAATATTTGACCTGTTAATTTGCCTTAGCTAAGGTAGAATCCCTAAATGGGACTATTACGGAGATTAGAACTCCGCTTACCAATATTGAAAACAAGATTGATAACATCAAGAATACCTTAAGTCGATTAAATTAGATAACACTGTAAAGGAATTTGAAAACGAGACTGCTACTTCTAATCCAACTTCTTTCGATGATCTCATTAAATTTCTAGAAAAAAAGGCCTCTTTATTGGAAACTATAGAACATAGACATGCTAAACACACAAATGAGCGATCCACGTAGAGGTATTCCTAAATCAAGGGTCAGAAACTAAGAATGCAGGCAGCTGCAGCAAATCCAATTTCGTTAGAGGTATGGTGATTGATATTGGGAATGTGTCCGAAAATATTAGTGAAGGTCTGGAAGCTGTTAAGAGCGGAAGTTCCTCACTGAAAAGTTGTGTAAGGAGGAGGCACGGAGACGCATTTACCGATAGAAAAGGTGTAAGGATCGATAATATTCCATCCACCGTTAATATCAGCAACACTACCTCTGTAGCACTTCGTGGTAACAAAATCAAGCACAGTACTTCCCAATAGGGATGGACGATACGATTACGATATATCAATATCGACGATATTCATTGTCGATATTTTTCGATATTTTACACTTCTGATATATCGCGATACGATATTTCAAGTTGGAATATCGCACGCAGCGCCCCCTATAGTTAGTACCTAAGTAGTAGTAGTCAGTGAGTCAGTAGTACTATGAGCCAATACTCAGCAGTACGTCAGCAGTCAGTGACAAGTAGGCACACAGTGACTAAGTGTACTAGTGAATGTAGTAGGTAGCAACACTACCATAGTGCCTGTCAGCTAGGCAAGAAAAACGGAACCGATTCGAAAGTTGGAACCCTCTGTGTAAGTGAACTAGTGATTACTGATTTAAAATAGAATAGATCGTCGTTCATTTCTTTTGTCAGTCTGTCAGAAACTTCAGGTCAATAAAATGGCAGACAAGATGAAGATTTCTGTCCAAAATTTTTTTAAGAAGTTGGACGGAAAAAAAACATGAAGTCGTTTGTAATCTATGCTCGCAAAAGATAAAAACAAGTGGAAACACTTCAACGGTATCATCTAAGAAAACATCATTTTGACCATATGAAGTCGAAGAAAAGATCCGGACAACTTCCGTTTTTTGAACCACGTGGTTGTGCAACTTCTCGGACAGCAAGTCAAAATTAACCCCCTCCAGGATCAGATCTAGATCAGGGTGAGGAGATTGAAAATGAATTAATTGAAGCTTCTAACGCTGGTAAGAATAATTGTTTCAAATAGTTTAATTGTCTACATATAGGTTAAAGTATAAGAGGCTGTTTTAAACCTGTTTATTGTACAAACTTATTGTAGATGAATTATTAGTCACATTCGAAAATATTTCTGAAAATGAATATTCAAGTTCAAGTTACAGCAGTAGTGGATCAACTGAATCTGTTATTTCTCTCAAAAGTAACAGTATAAGGGATGCATTTGCAAGCATTACGGATACCTTAGGTAAGTAAGGCAGCTGGGGTCCCGATATTTGCCCCATCGGACGTTCGCCATACCTAATTTTTTTTTTTTTAAATACCGTTTTTTTGAAAATTGCATTGCATTCTAATTTTCTTTTTTCATAAATAGAGGGTGGGCAGAAACATGCAAGGCTGGACAGCAATTCAATGAAATTTTTATCATTCTTACAGTCACTAGACAAAAGATATTGGAAATAAAAAATGCATTTAAAAACCTTCAACCAATTTTATAAATAAATTTCAAGAGTATATCGTAAATATCGGCGATATTTTGGTGGCATATCGCCGATGTTAATATCGGGTATCAAATATCGTTATCGTATCGGGCGATACGATATTTTCGACTGTCGTCCGTCCCTACTTCCCAAATTAATGACGAGACTCCGAAAAGGGAGCTATTTACATTCTTCCAATCATCATTATACACCAGGTTAAACCATTCAAATAAATTTTGGACGAGATCAAAAACCACGTGTCTCTAGGCAAAATTACCACGTGCCTATGGTTTTGGTTCTGTTCCCCAATAGCGAACATAACCAGTCATTGAAAAGTATTACTCGTATCGGTCCACTAGCAGTTCTAGTAGAAGTCTTCCGAGGGAACAAGAAGCCACTACAGTGCTACAACTGCCTGCGCTTCGGACACGTATCCATGGGCTGCACGGAAGACCCTCGTTGCAACAAATGCGCAGAGGCACACCAGTCAATAGACTGCCCCAAGATTAAAGGACAAGAACCCCCGAAGTGCATAAGATTTGGAGGACAGCACACTTCAAGCTATACAAATTTCCAAAATATCCCCTAGTTAAAAGGATGCATAGTTCCAAGGTGACCGCGGACAAATCCTTTGCAGCTGCAGTGTCTAAGCCGGAGGAAAAAGGTCTCCACATTAACGACCTACAAGCTATGTATAAACAAATTGAATGAATATGTCATTTAAAAGACTTTTTTCCGGGAGTTGGCAAAAAATTATAAAACCAGAGTTAAACAAGAACTGTGAACCACCAGAAAAAATAACAAGGGAAAGAAATGTGTATAAAATTAATAAGATAAAATAAATAAAAGACTCTTTGACCACATCAAAAATAAAAAAGGAAATTATGACCTTATCCTGTAAGCGCTTTTCGAGGACGAAGCTCTCATCATTGAGCAGGTAAAACAGGGAGTAACAAAGAGAAAACCCGAAGATACCTGCTGAATGATGAGAGCTTCGCCCTCGAAAAGCGCTTACAGGATAAGGTCTAATTTTTCCTTTTTTATTTTTGTTGTGGTCAAACAGCCTTTTATTTATTTTATCTAATTAAATATGTCATTTGTTTACAAATCTAGGCAAACGTTACCCACAGTTGAGTGGGCTCCTTACGACCAACTAATTTCATCATGGCTACAAGACATTACACTGAGATCAACAAAGGTGAACTTCCGTGCGTGATATGGACCGCTAGGGGGGGTTCCCCGAAAGCGTATAGAGTTTCACAACTTTCTGTTGAAGCAGGAAATCGACGTGGCTTTCCTCTGTGAAATCACCTGAAGCCAATCTGAGATTTCAAGCTACCTGGTTATTGTGTGTATCGTAACGATTGTATGACTCCAAACACTGCAAGAAGTGCCGCTGGTTGTGCTGCGATCATCATCAACAAGGGAATTAAACACCAAGAATTGGTCTCCAAATCTTACTCAGGTATGGAATCGGCGTCCATCATCATCAATGACGTCTCCCTTGGTGAAGTGAAGTTCGTGGCGCTCTACAGTTCACCTAAACATACTCTCGACGTTAGCGATCTCGATGAACTCTTCGATGGTGACATTCCAGTTATACTGGCTGGTGACCTTAATGCCAAACATCCAAGCTGAAACTCCAGAACACAGAACTGCAATGGTATGATTCTATACAGGTATATACAAAGTAAGGATGACATCATTGCTGCAGGCCAGTGGAGGACACTTACTACTGTGACCATTTCCCTATAAGTGATGTGTTGGATATCTCATCGATGAAGGGTTTCTTCAAGCCATACAACATCTTCACGATGGATGATCTTTCTTCTGATTACAAGCCTGTGGCGCTGAATTTCGACAGTGTCGACATCATTTTCAGAGAAGAGGTGAAGCATCAGCAAGACTAGAAGCTCATCAAGGAAATCCTCAAGGACCAGACTGCCAACTCGGTAGGGCAAACTGTACGGATGATATTGATCAAGGTGTTGAAGACATCACCAGGCGAATAAATAGTGCCACTGAAGCTAGTGCCTATCCATTGGAAAATAAATCTCCTCATCGAATTGTGCTTACCCCAGGAATCCAACGCTTGATTGCAGATAGAAACAAGATCCGTAGGTTTTGGCTACGTTATCGTGAACCTTGGCTAAAACCAAATATAACAGGTTAGTACGAAGGGTCCAGGAAAAAATAAAAAAGTTACGTGACGCTAGGTGGAATGACAAGCTGAAAAGCTTGTCGGCTCGCGACAATTCCATTTGGAGCATGGTTAGAGCTCTGCAGAAGAAAAAGTATGATACGCTTCCTCCACTTAAGGTGATTACGTCCAAACTAATCAGGATAAAGCTCAAATAATTGCAGATTCCCTAGAAATCCAGTTTGTTAGTTCTGATAAAAACAATCCCGAGATTCAACTCGCGTGTGGAAGATGGTCTTATCAACTTACATCGAGACTGGCGAGATAGCTGCCATCATCAGAAATCTCAAACTGAAGAAGGCTCCAGGAAGAAACAAGGTAAGTAATAACGCCCTAAGGAATCTGCCGAACAATATTATTAATGACATCTCGAATATCATAAGCGATTGTTGGAAGTTTTCTTGTGATATTCGAGATGTCATTGGAAGCAATCTATTGTGTTAAGTATCCCCAAGCAGGGGCAAAATCCTGCAATTCCTGCGAGTTACTGACCTATCAGTCTACTTCCGTCGATGTCCAAAGTTTTGCAGAAAACGAACCTCACCAGGTTCAAGGACCACTGTCTCACCAATGATCTACTTCGGAAAGAGCAGTCCGGCATTCCTGCCGCCCATTCGTGTCAGATACAGATATGGAGACTTGTTGAAGATCTGAGCACCCCACTGAACCTTTCAAGGTACTGTGGCGTGTTTTTTTTTTATGTCAGTAAGCCTTTCGATCAGGTGTGGCACGAAGGGCTAATCTACAAGATGATTAGAGAACAGTTTCCTCCTGATTTGATTTTGATAGTGAAATCGTTTCTTAGCGACAGGTTCTATCAAGCTAAAGTTGGCGAAAACTTCTCCACTCCCCGCAGGGTAAAGGCCGGTGTCCCACAAGGCTCTGTCCTTGGGCCAGTTTTATTTAATAATTTTGTACATGATTTCCCAAAACCAGAAAATGTAATTTATATTTCTATGCTGATGATACTGCCGGGTCATTCCATGTCATGTCATCCAGGCCATGTCACCCACCGTCTCGGATTTTGATGAAATCCTTCCAAATAGTCAAGAAAATATACTAAATTTTACCTGCCTACCTCAACTCGTTTTTTTTTTTATAGGCAGTTAAAGTTTGGGCGAGAACTCCGAACAAGCTTGTACTTTCAATGAAAATAAAATTGTATCTTTGTCATTTATAGTGCAAATGCAATGAAAATTTGCAATATTATTAAGAAAACTATGCTGATTTCAGATAAAAAATAAACAAATTCTTTACATTTATGTACTTGGCTATAAAAAATTACTTTTGGACGGAAAAGGTATTTTACAAAAACCGCAATATCTTAGGAAGGAAGAGTGATAATCAAGTAAATTTTCTTTTTAATCCTATCTACAAAGAGCATAGTATCACATAAAAAAATAAAATTCATGACATTTGACTTGCTTCAATAAATAAAATCCATTTACAACTTTTTTCAAACTTTTCGTATTTTTTTTTTATCTTTTTTTAGTTTGTAATTGGGCAAGCTATGGTTTAAAACAAATTTTGTTTTCATATTATTTTTGTTTAAACTAAGAAATAACACATTTAGGCTTTTAGGCAGCTTATTTTAAGACCTACAAGAAAAATATTTGAAAATAAAGTAGCCTTTATATATTTAAGTACCTTAGGTAGTTTTTAAAACATCAATACAGTACATTTAGTTTATATAGCTACTAATATAGATTGAATGAATGGACTAATATCAAAGAAACACAGGGTCACGAAAGTCCCGCAAAAGTAACGATATTGGAAAATAGTCACGATAGTCACGAAAAAGTAGCAAAATTGGAAAATGGGTTACGAAAATTTCGAGTCGTGGAATTAAAACTTGGTCATGGAAAAAATCTGGTCAATCCAGGCCGGGAAAAATGCTTTAAAAGTTTTTTTTTGACGTTAAAAATAATTAAATTAGGTCAGGAAGTTTTTTTAAGACGTCCCCAAAAAGTTACTAAAAAGTCATTAAATTGACTTTTAGAAACTCTGTAGACACCCTGAAACAGTCCTAGAGACAAGTCACGACATGAAAAAGATGAGGCTATCTACAAAAAAAAAATAAAATAAGATACCCTTTTCTTTTGGCTATCTACAAAAAAATAAAATAAAATAAGATACCCTTTTCTTTTTCATGTCGTGACTTGTCTCTAGGATTGTTTTTTTTATATTAGTCCATTCATTCAATCTATTTTAGTAGCTTTATAAACTAAATGTGCTATATTGAATTTTTAAAAACTACCTAAGGTACTTAAATATATAAAGGCTACTTTATTTTCAAATATTTTTCTTGTAGGTCCTACAATAAGCTGCCTAAAAGCCTAAATGTATTATTTCTTGGTTTAAACAAAAATAATATGAAAACAAAATTTGTTTTAAACCATAACTTGCCCAATTACAAAATAAAAAAAGATAAAAAATACGAAAAGTTTGAAAAAAGTTGTAAATGGATTTTATTTATTAAAGCAAGTCAAATGCCATGAATTTTATTTTATTATGTGATACTATGCATTTTGTCGATAGGATTAAAAAAAATTTACTTGATTATCACTCTGCCTTCCCAAGATATTGCGGTTTTTTTAAAATACCTTTTCCGTCCAAAAGTAATTTGTTATAGCCAAGTACATAAATGTAAAGAGTTTGTTTATTTTTTATCTGAAATCAGCAGAGTTTTCTTAATAATATTGCAAATTTTCATTGCATTTGCACTATAAATGACAAAGATAAATTTTTTTTTCATTGAAAGTACAAGCTCGTTTGGAGTTCTCGCCCAAACTTTAACTGCCTATAAAAATTTGGTATACGAGGTCTGTTCAAAAAATACGTAGACTGACGTCATAAAACAAAATATACTTTATTCAGAAGTTACACGTCTGGGTCCACTTCAAAGTACTCTCCTCCCCGACGCACACACTTATCCCAACGGTGTTTCCACTTTTGGAAACAGTCCTGGAACGCTTCTTTTGTGATGTCCTTCAGCGCCTTCGTCGCATTTGCCTTTATATCAGGAATCGTCTCAAATCTCCTTCCTTTCAAAGGTCTTTTGAGTTTGGGAAACAAGAAGAAGTCACAAGGAGCGAGGTCAGGTGAGTAGGGTGGGTGAGGAAGAACAGTGATCGAGTGTTTGGCCAAAAACTCTCGAGTTCTGAGGGCTGAATGGGCTGAATGGGTTGTCGTGATGAAACAACCAGTCACCACTCGTCCACATTTCTGGCCTTTTTCACCTTTTCAGTGGCAGTTTTTCCGAGTTTAACACAAAATTTCACAGCAACCCTTTGCTTGTTCAAGTCACTCATTCTAAAAATCCGCCAAACGAAAAAAACACACTTCACTAACAACCGCGTAGCTAATCAACCAATACTGATATTTGCAATCAAAAATTTGCCTTGTAATCAGCGGATCTGTCAGAAGATGGCGACACCAAGCGATTTTGATTGGGACCAACAGGGCCCGCGCAATTCAAACAGTCTACATATTTTTTGAACAGACCTCGTATAATCTATATGGAAGGATTAAAAAAGTAAAGTTTCATCAAAATCTGAGAAGGTGGGTGACAAATCCAAAATTTTCTGGATGATTTGATGTGAAATGACCTTGCCATCATGGCATGAGCGCACCAGTCATCTCACATTATTACTCGTTTGCAGAACGCCTTGAAGAAATTTGAAGACTGGTTTAATTGCTGGAAACTGAACCTTAACGTCGGAAAATGCTAAGCTGTGTACTTCAACAAAAAGCTTAAGCGTCCCCCGGATTCTCTTGTCCTATTCAATAAGGAACTCGAATGGGTCGACAATTACAGGTATCTTGGCGTTATAATCGACTCAAGGCTCTTCTGGAACTGTCACGTGACTTGCGTTCTGAACAAAGCGAAGAAGGCTAAGTACAGCCTCATAGCTCTCCTGGGGGTCTAGGCTGAACTCATCGACAAGCTGTCGATCTCGACAAAATCTAACCGTCGATAATTGGCATATTACACAAGTTTACACACGTATGGCTAGATGATATACACTGATATACACAAGTTTACACACATTTACACATAATTTTACACATTTATCCATGTGCACACATAAATACATACATAAACACATACCTGTAGACACTATATTATTATTTTCACAGTTCAAATTTCGTAGCACAAGAGAGTACTTCACGCATGTAAATATTTTTAAACAAGTTTTCGTTAATGTTTTTAGAAAATGTGTATTCTTGAGCTATGTGTATTTAGCCTGCAGGCCGGAAACGAAGGAAAAAAGATTTTAAAAGAAATCTGTTGCTAAATTCTGAAATAACGATCGCCAAGTGCATAGTCGACTGCTCTTGAATTGTAGACAAGAATAAGGCAGTTGTCGATGGTCAAAGTCTACACAAAAAAATCGACGGTGTAGAGTCTGTACACTGTAGACTCTGTAGACAAGTCGTGTTCATGCTAGCTCGATTTGAAAAATGCGTCATTAACCACGTGACACTTGTCGGCAGTCGAGTGCTTGTCGATGAGCTCAGCCTAGACCCCCTGGGTCGAAACAGTGCCCTCAGCATGACAATAAGCTGCTACTGTACAAGACGATGATACGGACCATTCTCCTCTATGGCATGCCTGCGTGGGCAACCATATGTAAAAGGAGATGGAGTGAACTGCAGTCGTTGCAGAATGTTACCCTGAGGACCACTGCCCAGCAAGGAAGAAGGACAGTAAAAAATCATTACATCCACTCGGATCTGAACAGGACTCACCTTGGTAAGTGTGTCCAAGATCTCCTGATGAACATGGTGCAGACCATTAAGAGCCATGACAATGACCTGGTGGCTGGAATACTAAACAACCTAGTGGAAATGAAGTGTCATACAAAGTATAGAAAACCGAGGCACATTCTTGATGTCAACTTCGAAGACATTGGCAACGTTTCCTTCCCGGATTATTGGAATATGTGGATACTTCCCCCCGCCCCCTTTCCCAATCTCCTGACAATCGTCAATCTTATTATTTTTTCATAATGTGGGAGACATCTGAGGTTAGTCCGGCTTCTTGCGTATTTCAGTGTATTTCATGTGGAATTTATTCTGGTAGGGTGAGCTTCGTGAAAGCACTGCTTTCGTCCCACCCGAAGAAATGTACACTTCACTGTTCGATTGTCGAGACAAAATTACTGGTCACACAGGTCGGAAGGACACCATTAAAATCAAATGTCATGATGAGGAAACTCACAAAATTCTAGTGTCTGGAGTTAAGAGTAACGATGTACTAAAGATCCAGCATTATCAGCTCAAGTCCGAAAAACCGCTCAAATACGTTGTCTGAAATATTGATTTGACTTATGACATTGAAGACTTCTGCGATGACCTCAGAAAGGCAAATTACTTTCCTGAAAAGGCAATCAGGATTTAAAAAGCAAATGGTGCTGTTGATATGCCTTTGGTCTTGGTTCTACTACAAAATACGGAACACAACAAGTCAATTTTAAGCTTGAAACGTGTCGGTCCTCTAGCTGTTAATGTTTAAATTTTTAGAGGTAACAAAGGACCCTTGCAGTGTTACAATTGTTTACGATTCGACTACGTCTCCCAAGGTTGTACCGAGTTGCCTCGATGTAACAAGTGCGCTGGAAACCACCAGTCGAGGGAATGTAGCAAAGTGTCCTAAATATCCCATGACAAAAGGCTCAAAAGCAACAAAGTATTAGAAGTATGCTTCGGTCGCATCCAGTGCTGATGACTCAGATATAGTTAATCCAAACCAGCTACGCAGTATTTATCGATATTTGGGGAATTTGTTAAATCTCAACAAGGAGAATGGTAAAGTAATGCCATATGTCGCGTCTCAGAAATCTAGCAAATGATCATGGATATACACCCACACAGGACCATTAACTAAGGAAAACTTCGTTGCAATATATGGAATGTAAGGGGAATTGCTCGCATGCGCATCGAGTTTTACAATTTCCTTGTAAACTGGAATGTCGACATAGCCTTAGTGTGTGAGACGCACCTGAAATCAACTCAAGTGTTCAAATTGGCCGGCTATCATGTCTATCGCAGGGACCGGCCTCTGGGTAATAATGCTAGCCACGCGTTAGGTGGTGCAACGTTCGGTATCAAGGACGGCATTAATCATCGGGAGACGATCACTCCCAACTATGAAGGAATGGAAGCCGTTTCCGTGATTATACATGACGCTGACGCAGGCGAGATCCAGCTCACCTCATTATATAACTCGCTTAAACACAAGCTTGGTTTTTACGAGCTTGATGAGCTTTTTTCCGGGCCCATTCCAGTAATAATGGCGGGAGACTTAAATGCCAAGCACCACCCATGGAACTCAAAATGCTCCAATCAAAATGGAAATATTTTATATGGATACACCCTAAACGAGATTGACACCTTCGTTGCTAGCCCCCTTGATGACACGTACTACTGTGACCACTCTCCTGTCAGCGACGTGCTGGACATAGCAGTTCTTAAAGGTTTCTTCAAGCCCTATAATATATTTACAGTAGACGACTTAACCTCTGATCACTGACCAGTTATGCTTATCTTCGAGGGCTTAAACATTGATGTGAAGATAGGGCTTCGCACCAAACAGGACTGGAAGCTCTTTAAGGATATTCTTCAAGAAAACAGCATTCCATACAGGGAGGTTATCGACAATGAGGACATCAACACAATTATCAGTGCAGTCACTCATGTTATCAAGGATACTACTACTTCCAGTAACTCCACTGCTGACCGAAATCGTCCCGAACACCTCGACCTCCCTCCTTACATCAGGCGTCTCATTCTCGAAAGGAATTCCTATAGGAGACTATAGCAACGCAAGCGACTACCCTTTTTCAAGACTAAGTACAACAGGCTTTCTCGCAAGGTCCAGTAAGAGGTTAAAGTTTACGAACACAAAGGTGGAGCGAAAAACTGAAGTCTTTGTCTGTCCTGGACAACTCGCTCTGGGGTATTGTGAGGGCCTTAAAGGGTAACAGACCCATCCAATTGCCGCCACTGCTTGCAGGCAATGGCAACGTTGTCACCAGTGACGGAGAAAAGGCTCGACTGATCGCCGATTCCCTGAAAAATCAATTTATCACGCCTAGTGATACAAACTTGTACAGCCTCCAAAACATTCAGCTAGTTAACGATGGGTGTATCGCTTACCGGTGCATTCATCGTGTTCCTACCCTGAGGAAGTCATTAGTGCCCAAGAAATCTCCGACGTCATCAAGCGACTTAAAACCAAGAAAGCAGCAGGTATTCATTCCATCACTATCTTGTACATAATCTGCGGCACTTACTCCTTCGAGGGAGTTTTGCGCCATCCCAATAACTAACGACTGCTACGAGATGACAGTAGCAGCCGGGACCGACGGCTTAACGTGCCCTCCGAAGCACGGGGGGTTCATGATGGAAGAGCTGCTGGCGGACGAACAAACCAGTGGCTATCACCAGCTGCTGCAACCAGCACTGGTCACTCAGCAAATGGGTCAGACTAAAGTCCCCAAATAGCTGTTTCACCCAGCAGTGGTCCTCAAGCCACTGGCTGTCACCCAGCCAGCAGCTGGCCGCGCCTGAAGTTGCTTAACTCCATCGATCAGCGAGCCAACCGACAAGACAACCAGGCTACGGCCACCCCCCATTCCATCACTAACAGTGCTCTCAAGAACTTGCCTTCTAATATTATCTCGATCATTACCAAAGCCGTGAATGACTGCTGGACATTGGTTATTTCCCTGACCAGTGGAAAGAGTCCGTCATAGTTACCATACCAAAGCCTGATCTAAACCCTGCTCTCGCTGTCAGCTACAGGCCCATAAGCTTACTACCTATATTATCAAATGTCTCTGAACGCATCATTCTGAAGAGATTTAACGAATTCTGTGTAGCAAACAATCTTGTTCGTGATGAGCAATTCGGCATTCGCTCAGGTAACTCCTGCCAACTTCAGATCCAGAGGTTTGTTGCAGATCTAAACACTCTTCTTAACTGTGCTAAGTATGGTGGTCTTGTCTTCTTCGATGTTCGTAAAGCTTTTGATCAGATTTGGCACAACGGCCTCATATACAAGATGATTACTTGTGGTTTTTCGGACAAACTGATTACCTTGATTAGTTTCTTTCTATCAAACAGGATATTTCGTGTCAAGGTTGGCTGCTCCATGTCTTACCCTTGTGACGTCAATGCTGGTGTTCCCCAGGGCTCTGTCCTGGACCCTGCACTGTTCAACTTTTTCATCCATGACTTCCCAACTTTTACTAAGTGCAAGCTATATCTGTTCGCTGACGACGCGTCCATCATGACCACTGCTCGCGTTCCCGCTCATGTCATATCTCGATTGCAGAATGCCTTACATCTGTGAGAGAAGTGGTTTGCAAAGAGGAGACTCGACCTAAAGGTTGACAAATGCAAGGCAGTGTTCATTACGAAGAAACTTCGGTAACCCACGAGTCCTCTCTTCCTGTCAGGTAAAGAGCTCGAATGGGTAAAAAATTACAAATACCTCGGAATGGTGGTAGATGCCAGGCTAAATTGGGGTGAACACGTCTCCTATGCGATAAATAAAGCTAATAAGGCAAAGTTTAGTCTAGTTGCTCTTCTGGGGCGAAACAGCGCCCTTGGAGTGGACAGCAAACTTTTGCTTTATAAGATGGTTATACGAGCCATTCTTCTTTATGGGCTACAATATGCAAATCCAGATGGAATGATCTCCAAACCTTCCAAAACATTACCCTGAGGACTATCGCCCAACTTGACAGGAGAGTCGCAACAAATATTTCTATTGCTGAAGATTTCCTTATACCTCCAATTAGTAACTATGTCCAGGAGCCGCTGAAGAAGTTGCTTCCGAAGATTAAGGACCATCCCAATCCTCTGGTTGCAGATATTCTGGAGCATCCACTCACGTTTAGAAGTTTCCTCAGGCCTCGTCACGTCCTGGACATCGATTTCGACGACATCCAAAAGGCCATCTTTCCCGAATACTGGATCTCATAACTCCTCCGTGTCCCTCGTCAATCAACAATCAACTCTATCGTTCTTATAGGAAAGGACTCCGTCTTATCCTCTGGATGACTTAACTAGGTTTTATCTGGGTTCTTGCCTAGTTCAGTGTACTACCCCTGGTTACTCCTTGGATGAGTATGGCAGTGAAAGCATTGCTTTCGGACCGCTCGTTTCGTTTTCCCTGCGCTCTTCGATTGTCGATTGGTGACTTGCGTTGCGAATTGTCGATTGGTGAACGCTCTTATTAGCACTTGCGTTGAATATTGATCTCAAGGAGATTGAAATACGTATACGCAGAATAAACTTTTTTGTGGACAAGAGGTCGTTTCTCCAGTTTTTCTAGCTATATTATGTCTTTATCTACAGTACTCTTCCGCTTCTCAAAACATCTTATATTGTGATGTGCATAAATGTAACAATCATACTCAGCACACTCAAAGTATTTTAAAGAATTATGTACTGAATGAGCAAAGGGCCATCTTTGTCCGGTAGGACGCACAATGATAATAATAATAATAATAATAATAATAATAATAATAACAACAACAAGTTATTTTTATAATCAGATTAGATTGGTCCGCGGTAAAGTGATTATCACCATTAACATCTAGCGGCAAAAATTGTAACCCTGATCGTGATTAACACGGCCTACGAGATAGTAAAGGCTGTGATGATTAAGATGATGCCGTGTGAACACACGGATTTGTCGATAAAGCTTGAACATGGTTCACCTTGAACATGTGTAAAATGATCATGATCAAGAATTTTAGTGTGAATAAGGTATTAGACGCAACAGTGGAAGAGATTGTTGATCCGAAGTGCTAGTTGTAGGACAGCTCATCATACACGATTCAGGGATTCTAGTAAGGTATATTGTATTGATACATAAAAATTATACATATTTTACGATGATTCAAATTAAGGTATCCCCATTCAGAGCCCTATAGCGGGGTGACCGGTGCACCGAACAATAATACCAGCTTCAGAGTTGGAGTTTAATATTTAAGGCACGTGGTAGAAATATTGATAATAGGTTATATATATACAGTGTGAAAGTTTTTGTTTTTGTTTAAATTTTAGCTGAAATAGGTTATACATTATTTTTGCATGTGTACTAACTAATAAACCTGGCTGATATGACAATTAATGTAAGATTTACTCAAACTGTCATAACGGTACTTTTGGTATAAGCCGGATAATGTGACTGTTAATACCTACGAATATGGCTATTTTGAAATAAAAAAAACACAACAAATACCTGCATCCAACAAAATTTAATTATCAGCATTATTAGAGTTCCTCTCTTTCTCAATTAATTCACTTAAAAACGAAGAATGCTTCGACGAAGGTAAAAAATGGTTGCGCCTGATAAACTCTTTAATCCTAAGTTTTATGTAATTTTTTACTATTAGATCAACTATTCTTCCTGCGTAATGAGAATAAACATCCTCCTTACTTTAGCACCTCCACCAACCAGCGCGAGCCAAATGGATTATGTCCCTCATTTGAATGTCACTCCAGAGGCCAAATTTGTCCTACCATCTAGAAAAGCGGATTATATTGGTAAGCCTTTTGCAAAGGCTACCATATATAAAGATGATTACTGGGCGAAACCCATAAAGCCAAGGCTAGCAGGTAAAATTGAAAGGTAATATCTTACGAAAGTAATAAATTAAAACTGGAGTTAATGCTCCAAACATAAGGTCAAGATATTAATGGGGGAAAAACAGAGGGAAAAAATTCCGCGATTTGGATTCCAACCGGAGACCACGAGTATCCATCTAGCGCCACCGCAGACACATTTGTATCTTAAAGTAATATCGTGCTTAGTATTTAATGTTTATAAATTTATAATAACTTCTATACTAATAAAACTGCATAAAAGAAAACAGTTCCATTTTATAGTTAAGTCTTAAGAATTATAATAGTCCATTCTTGGTTGGACAGTTTTCTAAGCTAAGTTACAATATCACTTTTTCCCTCCCCCTGTTAATAGTTTCCTTCTCTCTGTTTTCTTTTTTTCTTCTTTCATTTATTTTCATATGATGATTTTGTGAAATTCATAACTACTGTTATATGAGGTGTTTCCCAATGAAACCCGTTCGAGTCAAGTAGGTATTGTAAGAAGAAGGCAGGGAACAAGAAACACAGGCACATAAAAAGAGTTGTATTTAATATACAGTATTTTACACACGTTTCTCAAAAGAAGTCAGGCATGGCGTTTAGGCACGCATCCCATTATTTGGGAAGACGGGAACTTCCGTCCGCGATTAAAGATGGCTATCAAAACAATGATCACTTCCGTCTCCGGCATGCAGACTTTAGGAGTGATCATTCTCCACGACAATGCATGCCTGCATGTCGCAAACGTTGTTGTGGATGCACTAGCCAAGAAGAAATCGAACATCCTCCTTAGAACCCGGATTTGTCCCCTTGTGATTTTCATCTCTTTGGGCCGTTGAAGAAATTCCTCAAGGGACAACGATTCAGGAATCAACCGATGAGGAGTTGCAGGAAGCAGTTACGGACTGGTTCAAACAGCAACCGACATCTTTTTTCGTCTTCCCAAACAGAAACATGCGTGCCTAAACGCCATGGGTGACTTCTTTTGAAATGAAAGAACACTGGGTGTGTCGAGTTAAATTTATTTTTGTTAGATATTTTTGCAATAAAAATTGAATAAAGCTCATTTTAATTCTTTTTTCCCGATATAACGATTAAAACAAATAAAACTTCATTTCCCAAGATCTCCATCCACTCATCATGCCTAATAAGAGCATTAAACATACTATGACACAATTTAATCCAGCTACCACCCAGAGCAATTGACATTGAAAATTTAATTCGACAGAGCCAGTTTTCATTTCCTTGGTCAGAGAACGCAGTGAGACAAAGGAGCTCCTTCGCACAAATGTTCGGTAAACAAATTAATCAATTTGTTGCATGTCAGTGCACGGATTTCTACAGGAGCAGATGCAAGACTGCGGCTCCAAGAGCTATGAAGAGATCCAGCAAGTCTTCAGAAAAAGTTTTTAAGGGAAAACATCTTCAAACATTCGGTACGCTGAGAAGAATGCGTCGTACATTTTGTTTATTAATTTAAAAAGTGAAGATTTTGTAAAAAAGTAAATATACGTGCAGGAGTAGAGTTATTATGTTTAAATATTCACTAATAAGGATTTTTTTATGTACACTTCTTCACAGAAAAAATGCAACACCATGAAAATTTTATAGCAGCAACTACAAATTTCAGTATACGTTTAGAGAAATACGTTATGCAAATCTTTGCACTTTCCGATCAATGACGTCATTGGGGAAGTGCTATAAGAACGGGTACATGTAGTCTGTTAAGTAACTTTAGAGTTTCTCAAGATTATGAAAAGTAATAAATCCTCAGGAGTGAAAATGAAGACGTCATCGACGACAGTTTCATTAACTGATAACTTTATTCGAGATTTAATTATAGGTTATACATGGTGTATCTAAACCTCTGTCACAAACTTCTGATGGTGATTCTCCACAGCGAGATGAAGACAAAATTCATATAAACATGGTTCGGATAACGAACAGTTTGAGATTTCCGCAGTTAAAAGTGAAGTTTCAGCTCCTGGTTTCTCTACTCTGTGGACGGCAGGTGACATGCGGAGAAGCTAATCTGCCATCCGCAGTACAAAACCAGCTGCTGAAACCTCACTTTTAACTACAGAAATCTCATAAACAGTTCCTTCGCCGAACTATGTTTATATGAACTTTTGTTTTCATCTCGTTATGGGGAATCACCACCAGAAGTTTGTAACAGGGGTTTAGATACACCCTGTATACGAAGACCGGCCATACATTCTTTACTATCACCGTAGAAGTCCGAGTGCAGCAGTGAAACTACAATGATTTAACCAGTGCTGTATGTCGTGGATTCACTGTCACAGTATCAAATACAAGATAGAAAATCGAGGCATGGGCTGTGATACGTTTTATGCATCAGAGGGGAAACAATACCACAAAGATCCATCCGAGTTGAAAAATGTCTTCTAGGATAATGTCCCAACGTACGAGGTCGTCGCCGATTTCAAAGTGGCCAGTTCGATCTGGAAGACGACCCACATGGCGGCTTTCCATGAGTCAGGAAGTGGAGGACATGGTCCTCGAAAATCGAAGAATCAAAATGAAACAGATCACGCAGAAGGCTCACATCATCCACAGAAATGTTTGTGCGCAGAACTCCACGTGACAAAGGGCCCCGCAAGATGAGTGCCACGTTTGCTCACTCCATTCCAGAGGGCCCCAAATTCACATCTGCCAAAATTTTGGCTCGATGCCGGACATATCCAGACGAGTTTTTTGATCGTCTTGTCACTATGTACGAATGCTTGCTTTATAACGCCGTTTCCAAGATGTCAAAGGAGATCATCTTTGAAGTGGAGCAGTTTCTTCAGTGCTAACCAGAGGACTCTGGCAGCCGATTAGTCACTGGCTAAAATGCGTGGATCTCGATGGAACACAGAAATTAATCACTCCTTCGCCTCGCGTGCCCGAGACTCGTTCATCATTGTGATTATAAGGACTCTATGACAGACCCTCGTACAACACTTGATCTTTGTGCCGTATTATAAACTTGACTGGATGCAACAAACATTAAGTCGAACCATACTTGCACGGGTACTTCATGTGTTAAATGGCGTACAGGTATGTTGATCAACGAATCTCACTTAGGTCTGAAGAAGGTTGATCCTTCTACCAAATTCCAGCTCCACACTTATGTCTGCGTGGGAGTCATGGCTTTGGATGCTATCAGCTATAATTCCTAATCATCCTCAGTACGCATTACGAACAGCTTGACATCTCGGTGATTGTTGATGAGGGACTTATTTGAAGCAGTTTTTCATGGTGTCACATTTTCTCTGTTCAGTAGCGTAATTGTCTGAAGCTTTAACGTCATATGATGACTGCTTTAATTACAGATAATCCTTTACTATTTATAAATTTTTAATATATTTCTTTTCAAAAAGTTCGCCACAGGTCTTGGACACGAGAGGCAAGACTAGGAAATTTAATGCCCCATATTTTACATTTGCTGACGACACTCGTTATCGAATGACCACTTCAACAAGATTGGCGTATCGGAGCCCTCCTAGTGACAGCAAGCCTTCGAAAAGTTACAAACCAATTTTAGAATAAGGGCGAAAAAACAATTAATAAGAACTTTCTCCTCATCTAACCAGGGTAAGATAATTTTTTTTTTTCATTTCGAGAACAGAATTCAATTTTATTTTAAACTCTAGAACAATTCCGCTATCTAGGAACTAAAAACAAAGCGTGCATGCTCAAGCTGATATCAATCCGCGTTGAAATAAGAAACTGAAATTATTCTAAGCCATCTGTCAATGCTTGTACTTGAAACTCTCACTAATGGAAAAATGCGCAACAATTTTTAATAACAAAAAATAACCCATACACCTAGTGAATTTTATTTATTAATAAATTGTTTATTATACAGGGTCTTTATAATTGAAGTTACATTTTGACAAGGCCATAAAAAAAACTACTGGACCAAAAGCTATAATACTTGGTAATATTATACAAGAGGGCATGAGAAGTTCATACCCACCAAAAAAAAAAAAAAATTAGTTCAAAAGGTCACCACCAGCATGGAATGGCGCTCTATGCAATATTCGTATACGAAATTAGACACAAAGACACAGGTTAACAAGTCTTTAATCGTTACTAAAATTAGTTACATGACTAAAATTATTTTTAGTAACGATTAAAGACTTGTTAACCTGTGTCTTCGTGTCTAATTTCGTATACGAATATTGCATGGAATGGTGGTGACCTTTTGAACTAATTTCTTTTTTGGTGGGTATGAACTTCCCATGCCCTCTTGTATAATATTACCAAGTATTATAGCTTTTCGTCCAGTAGTTTTTTTTTTTTATGGCCATGTCAAAATGTAACTTTAATTATAAAGACCCTGTATATTATACTGGGTGTAACAAAAAGACGGGACAGTGGAATATCTGGATAAATGCATATCGGATCGAAAAAACAAAAAAACACGTGTTTAATATTTTTCAAAAAGCTATCCATTGATAACAAATTCGATCCCCCATCCTCACATCCTGAGGGTGGGGGGAGGGGCAATTTTGAAATCTTAAATAGGAACCCCTATTTTTTGTTGAAAATTCGGATTCTGCAGGAAAAAATGCTTAACTTTTATCTGAAACACTTTTTCAATTCATTACAGATGACGCTGTAATCGCGAAAAATCGGATTTTACGATTCTCTTGAGAAATACACTTCACACAAAAGATAAATAACAGACGATGAAATATTTCGAGATAGCTGTACAATTGCCAAGCCCTCCCCCGCGCTCCCTTGTGGGCCAAGGGTGAGGAGGAGGGGGATGTTCAAAATTTTGAATCGGAACCCTTACTTTTTACTGCGAATTTGTAGTGTACGCTGATTTGAAGTTTTCGTTCTCCAGAGCATGAAAACGGTCCATAAATTAACTAATTTTAGTGCTACCCAGGAACAACGACGTGGACGTACGTAATAGTTTTTTGTTTCCTTCGGGGTGCTTTATTAACGTGAGTCCCCTCGCCTATCACCATCGGGGTGTTTTTAGTTGCAAATATCGAATGGTTTACAGTAAGTGCTCAAAGTGCACACTTTGGGATCTGACAATGTCCTATTCGATGGAAAATACGGTTACAATGATTCTAATGAAGTTGGGCTCAATACGTGCAGTTTCGACAATGATCCTTTGCCGAAGATCATCTCGTGTAGTTGGCTTCGTTTTGTAGACACGGCCTTTTAGGTGATCCTAGAGAAAGTAGTCCAATAGCGACAAGTCAGGGGAAGAGATGGCCACTCAATTTCGCCTCTTCTTCCAATCCATCGTTCAGAGAATTGCATATCCACAAAATGTTGAACAGTTAAAGCAAAGTGCGGTCCTGCACCATCTTCCTGAAACCATGTACTATCAAAGTTGTTCTCTGTCATCTCTCTAATTGCTGGAATTACTTGATTCCGTAGCATATCCTCGTACTTCGAAGCATTCAAATTTCCGTCGATGAAAAGTGGACCAATTATTGCATTGTTAGCCCTATCTTCAATTTTTTAGGGTATTACGTATGACCTTCAAGCGACCCGTGGGGATTGCTGTCAGACCAAAATCTGCAGTTATGTCTGTTGACATGACCAGATAGTTCAAAAGTGACTTCATCGAAAAAAAAAGAATCATGCTGGTGAGAAAGGCGGGCATCATCATCAATTCGTCTCATCATTCGTTCACAAAAATCCATATGGCGATCCAAAACATCTTCATTCAACTCGGTATCAGATGAATTTTGTAGTGGTGGAACTTTATTTTCTTCAAAGTTCTGTCCACGGCCATAAGACTGGTGTCATGCATTTGAGCAGCTTTATGGGTATTGAAGTGAGGTTCTTCAGAGAACGATGACAGTGCAACGCCAAGCTGTTTTTCTAGAAAAGTCGATAGTTTTGATCGACCAGCAATTTCACGATGTTTGACACTTCCGTTTCCTGGAAACGTCTCACGGTGCGCTCAACATTGGATCTTGAAGTAGGATTGTTTGGACCACGAAAATTTTTGTTAAATATTGCCCTTGCTTCAGCGTACGACCTTTGACGATCGCCTCATCCTCGCATCATCAGAATACTTATTTTTTTCTTGTTCGGAAAGGTTGGCCATTGCGTTTAAGTAGATGTAACACAATTTCTGATTTTTTATTTACAACATACGAGAATGAGGGATAGTTGAAATTCAACTTTATGATAAAGAAATCGAAATGTCGCACATGTGTGACCGTCTTTAACATTGGAATTGATCTCAGCCTTCCGAAGTAGACTTTAGAAGTGTGTTTCGAATTTTAAAATTCTTCAAATTTTTCAAATTTCTAATATTTTTCAAATCGTCTCTTATGTATCTTTTGGTGAGAAGTGCATTTCTCGAGAGAATCGTAAAGTCTGATTTTTCACGATTACACCGCTATCTGTAACGAATTGAAAAAACTGTTTCAGATAAAATTTTCGTATATTTTCCCGTAGAATCCGATTCGTCAACAAAAAATAGAGGTTCTTATTTAAGATTTCAAAGTTGCCCTCTACCCTACCCTCAGGGCATGGCGGTGGGGGAGGGGGTCGAGTTTGGTATCATTGGATAGTTTTTGAAAATTATTAAATCGTGTTTTTGCGTTTTCGATCCGATGTGTATTTCTCGAAATATTCCACTGTCCCGATCTTTTCGTTACACGCTGTTTATCTCTTCAAGAGATAACGCTGCTGTCATCGAATTAATAACCTCTGCGACTTCGAATTCAGTTGGGAAATAATCGAAATAATAGTATCAACGAATTATTTTTTCAAAATGAATCGGAACATGTTACGAATACAACAAGTTACTTTTGAATAGCATTCAAGTAGTAATTTCATGGTTTTTTTTTACAAACTAAATATCCGAAGAGGAAGGGTTTCTTATGGTGATTTGGAGCGATACAGTGAAACGGTAAAATTAACACATGCGCCTTTCGATATCAGTTCATTCTTACCACGGCCAATGTCCGTCGTTTCGCTGACGGCAGATGAATAGCGTTCAACTTTAAAATGTTTCCCCGTTTCAAATATATGTATAATATTAATCTGGAGTAAATCTGGATATTCTATTCCGTTATTTAGTAAATACCTATCAAGTTCTTTAAGCATTTGATAGATTACTGTTTTAGATATTGTACACAGCCTAATTGATGCTGATAGTCTTCAGATATTGCATGTAAACTGTCTTCACAAATTTACTTTGGCTAGCTTAGATTGCACCTCGTAAAGAATAGAGATGTCAGAGCTATTGAGGCATCTATAGATACTCTGTCCAACGAAAGAAAAACTTGGCGTGTCCAGTTAAATTTACATGTTCAATTGTTAAACATCGTTATTTTACTTAGCAACAATGTCTTGACAATTGAAATCGGAAATTTAATTAGACACGCCTAGTTTTTCATTCGTTGGACAGCTTATAGAATCCAATTGCCTCCTGCTTATATCGATGACATTCATGATCGTCTTCTAAAAGCGCCAGTACTTTTGCAGCTTCTTGAAGCATCCCGTATTCAAATAAATCAACTGCTAACAGCACGTACGAGGATTGTTCAAGAATGTTTACCTCCTTGTCCATAACTTTTTTATTTGTTAACAGATTTTCAAAATTCTTTTTATATCTGATACTTACATTTGTCCTCTATATAATATATTCACTTTTCGACATAATCCCCATCTCTTTCCATGCACTGCGCCAACGCGTGACTAGTCGGGTGAACCCGTCGGAGAGGAATTCCGGGGCTGTTGTCGACACCAGGACTGAATGGCAGCTTTGGACCCTCTTCTGTAGCACGATAACGCCCGCCCGCACATGATCGCCACATACCAGAAACGTTGCAGCGCCCACTATGGGCATTGACTTTTCTGCTTGTCCCCGGAATGCATAAAAGATAATAGTCGTGTTGAATTCTCTGGATTGTGTGAAAGGGATCAAAATGATCTAGCTGTTGACGCGCCCATAAATCGAACCGAACAAACCAATCAATTGAGTGAAAACCTTAGAACATGGGTGGCAAACTGCGAACCGCTTCCGGTTTCTTTTCGGCTCGCTACCGGATTCCATGCGGACCGCGAGATTATTTAGAAATATGCGCAAGATAGGCCAGAAATAGGACAATTTGAAATTATTTTTAAGGAAACTGTCGTGACCACCGAGAGAAAAGGCGTTAAAACTTGAAGCATATCATAGATAGTGCAAATTCAGGGGTTAGTATTGGTATAAATACGAATAACAATGCACAAAACAGTACCCTTTATATAAAAATCTTTATCTAAAAGTTGTGAGAATCTTTAATAAAAATCTTCATAAAAAAAGTTTGCCCACCCCTGCCTTGGAAGATTTGGTGCACAAAATCATCTAATCTACGGGTCGCAACTCGCTTTGTAGGTGCACAAAATCATCTAACTACGGGGAGTTGCGCGTATGATGTGCAGTATTGGCTGGTGTTTCTTAAAATTGGCGACATCGTAGTTGAAATGGTAGGCCAGACCCGTAATTAAAAATAATGAGATTTAATTAATATGCTTTCTTTCATTATGGGTGGAATCTTTTCTGTTGATCAAACCCCATATACAAAATATATGGGAAAACAAATCCTGAAACCAAATTATCTAAAACACTAAGAAGATAGGACTTAAATAAACCGATAAAATTAGTAGAGACTTTACAACACAACAAAGGGAGAACAGAGTTTGCGATTAGTTTCGCCATTTATTCCCGGCTTTATCAAGGATACACACAATCGACAATCGAACAGTGAAGTGTACATTTGTTAGGATGGGACGAAAGCAACGCTTTCACAAAGCTCATCCAACCAGAATAAACTCCAAATGAAATACACTGAGGTAGTCAAGAAGCCTAACCAACCCAAGCGGTCTTCCATATTATACAAAAAAGAAAATAAGATTGACGATTGTCAGAAACAAAACACAAACGAAATAATAAAAAAAATACAAGGAGAAATAAGATTATCACATCTTCCAGTAGTCTGGGAAAGAGACGTTGCTAATATCTTCAAAATTGATGTCAAGAATGTGCCTCGGTTTACGATACTTCGTATGCCAGTTCATATTCATTGAGTTCTTCAGTATTCCTTTCACAAGCTTATTGTCGTGAGTCTTCATCTTCTGTATCATAATCAAAAGGAGATCCTGTATAAACTTTCCGATATGGGCCATGTTTAAATCCAAATGGATGGATTGGTTTTTCACCGTCCTTCTGGGCAATGGTCCTCAGGGTAACATTCTGGAATGACTGTAGTTCACTCCATCTGGTTTTACAGATAGTCGCCCACGCAGGCATGCCATAGAGGAGTATGGTC
>JAHWFO010058635.1:0-12616 GCA_023313115.1 Rhysida immarginata
GGGGTGCGGAAAGGTGTGTAGGTCTTTATTTATGATGGTGTTGGTTAATGTTTGAAGTGATTGTTGTGTAGTCTGTTTAGAGTTTTGTGTTTGTTCTCTATGTTCTTGAGTGCCTTAGGGCATGAAAGGCCTTTTTAGGTCTTACCAGTTGGAATAGCAACAGATACTAACACCTTCAAATGTGGGTAACACCCATTTGATAGAACACCGTTGTTTAACTTCGCTGTGCGGAACGTTTAGCGGTTTTTTCAATGTGGTATGCCCGTGAGCTGATAGCAAAGGGGCAAAAAGCCCTAGATAAAGGTGGGTGCTAAAGGAAAAATAACAATCTCCAACAACAAGCGAAAAACTGAGTCATTGCGGCGAGTGGTGATTTCGACAGAACTGCGGAGAATGGGAAAAAAGAGATCCTTACACCTACACGTTAGCTTCTCCGCGATCTGGAGAGCAGCAGCAGGAGGTTCTAGGTTCACTGCCCGTGCAACTGTTTCGTTTTTTCACTTTTCTATCCACGTTTTCTCTCAAATACCTTTATTCCTGACGCCATTAAGGAGAAACGGCTGTCGGCCGCCAGTTGGCACCGCCTTTTTATGAGGCGGCTGCTGCTAAGACGTCCGAGCAGAAGAAGAGCTCTCTCCAATCTCATGGCCTGGATGCTCATGTTGTCCGTACAAATGCGGTCTCTTCAGAAAGGCTCCTGAGGGGACACAAAGGAATAGTAACGGATAAGTCCGATACGCATTTGAGAATTAGAAGGACACAAATATTTCGTAGTGGTCAACGATAACGATCTCATTAAAAACGAGGTGGTATTTCTCTACATTTATGAAGTATAATTTTCACTGTCCTTTTCGCCCAAAATTTAATATTAAATTTATTTTTCAACAAAAAGCTGGCCTAGAAACCGATTATTTCCATACTGCATTGTGGGATACACGATTATGAGTTAAGTACATATGTATATTAGAATATACCACCTGAGGGTTTTTAAAGAGATCTGCTCTCGCATTCGCACCAGAAACGACATAGGATGGTACGTAGGTAGGTATGTAGGTAGGTAGGTATACACATGCATACATAAAGACATACATACATAGTTATACCTATATACACTATATGATCAAAAATATCCGGACACCACTCACAGATCATCGATTGGCCAAATGTCACATGATAATGACTTGCACATCATATAAATAGCTTCCCACACCTTCAGACACAACTCTGCTTGGACATTGGCAAGAATGGGTCGTTCGGCAGAGCTCAGTGAGTTCCAACGTGGAACCGTCGTTGGATGTCACCTATGCGGCAAGTCCGTGCGTGACATTTCCAGCCTTCTTCAGATACCCAAGTCAACAGTAGGCGATGTCACTATGAAATGGAAGACCCGGGGATCAACAACAGTTCAACAACGAACCGGTAGACCCAAGAAACTAACGGACAGAGACCGTCGAGTGCTTCGTCGTGTCACCCGCAGCAACCGGAAGTTGTCGGCGGAAAAAATTGCCACAGAGTTTCGAAACGCCTTTGCAAATGATGCCAGTACCATGACAATTCGACGGGAACTGCACACGATAGGATTCCATGGCCGTGCTGCTGCCCACAAGCCCCACTTCAGCAGGGTCAATGCCAACCGCCGCCTGGAGTGGTGCAAAGCCCACAGAAACTGGACAATGGACTAATGGAAACGTGTAATGTGGACATACGAATCTCGCTACACACTCTGGCAATCCGATGGACGAGTTTGGGTTT
This sequence comes from Rhysida immarginata, assembly GCA_023313115.1. Classification (NCBI taxonomy): domain Eukaryota; kingdom Metazoa; phylum Arthropoda; class Chilopoda; order Scolopendromorpha; family Scolopendridae; genus Rhysida; species Rhysida immarginata. Next base: position 1,753 of record JAHWFO010058635.1, read on the forward strand.
GGCGCATACCTGGAGAACGATTCTTACCTGAGTGCACAGAGCCCACAGTCAAGTTCGGAGGAGGAGGAGTCATGGTGTGGGCCTCATTTTCATGGTACGGACTGGGCCAGCTCGTTCCTGTGCAAGGAATCATGTACTCCGACCGTTATCTGAATGTTTTCGACAACTGTGCACTCCAACATTGTGGCAATTTTTCGGAAACGGGCCATTTTTCTACCAACACGACAATGCTCCGTGCCACAAAGCGAGGCGTGTACAGCAGTGGTTTGCGGACTCAAGGGTCGAAGAAATGGGTTGGCCGGCACAAAGTCCCCACCTCAATCCTATAGAGAGTCTGTGGGATGAATTGGAAAGACGCTTGCGGGCCAGATCACATCGGCCAACTTCTGTACCTGAACTGATTCTCGCTCTTCGGGAGGAATGGAGGAACATTCCAGAAAGTACCTACCAACATTTGGTGGAAAGTCTTCCCCGAAGGGTGGAAGCTGTGATTCGGGCAAAGGGATGTGCAACGCCCTATTGATTTCCATGAAATCGTGGCTAGAGCGCAAACGTGCATGTGTCCGAATATTTGTGATCATATAGTGTATATTCAGATAAGTAAAGAAGTAGATAGATTTATAGACATAGATAGATAAATTGATTGATTGGTTGATTGATTGACTGGTAAGTAGGTAGGTAGGTACAGAAGTAGATAAAAAATGCATATGTATGGTATGTATGTGGTTAGATATGTAATTAGGCAAATAGTTAAGGATAGATAGATATATAGGCAGGCAACGAATAAAGCAGAGTGAAAGACGGGCGGATAGACAGATAAGTAAGAAAATAACATGACACTGCTATTGGGAAGGATTTTTATGTTTTGAAGACCGAATCTACCGAGCTTCGGGCGGCTTTAAACACTCGCCTATGAAACGAGCTTGTTGTTAACTCTATACAGAACGCTCACAGTTGAGAAGATCCATGTTAGGTACAGCTAAGTTTTGCCTCCGAGAAAAGGACTGGAAATCTAGTTTAACGATTTTTATAAAGCTCGGTAGATTCGGTCGTCAAAACATAAAAATCTATCCGAATAGCAGCGTCATGTTATTTTTTTACTTGTCTGTACATCTACCCATCTTTCACTCTGCTTTATTCGTTGCCTGCACATATGTCTATCTATACTTAACTATTTACCTAACTACATATCTAACCACATACATACATACATATACATTTTTTATGTACTTCTTTACCTACCTACCTACTTACCAGTCAATCAATCAATCAATCTATCTATCTATCTATCTATGTCTATAAATCTATCTACTTCTTTACCTATCTGAATATATATAGGTATAGCTATGTATTTATGTCTTTATGTATGCATGTGTATACGTACCTACCTACATACCTACCCACGTCCCATCCTATATCGTTTATTGTGCGAATGCGAGAGCAGATCTCTTTAAAAACCCTCAGCTGGTATATTCTAATATACATATATACTTACCTCATAATCGTGTATTCCACAATGCAGTATGGAAATAATCGGTTTCCAGGCCAGCTTTTTGCTGAAAAATAAATTTAATATTAAATTTTGGGCGAAAAGGACACTGAAAATTATATTTCATAAATTTAGAGAAATACCACCTCTTTTTTAATGAGATCGTAATTGTTGACCACTACGAAATATTTGTGTCATTCAAATTCTCAAATGCGTATTGGACTTATCCGAGACTGTTCCTCTGGAGCCTTCCTGAAGAGACCGCATTTGTACGGACAACATGAGCTTCCAGGCCATGAGAGTGGAGAGCGCTCTTCTTCTGCTCGGACGTCTTAGCAGCAGCCGCCTCATAAAAAGGTAGTGCCAACTGGCGGCCGACGGCCGTTTCTCCTTAATGGTGGCAGGAATAAAGGTATTTGAGAGAAAACGTGGATGTAAAGGTGAAAAAACGAAACAGTTGCACAGTGCCTGCTTGGGACGGAAGGCATGTTGCTGTCTTCTGTCGAGATCGCTCGGAAACGAACGTGCAAGAGTAAGAAGCTCTTTTTATAGTTTCTCTGCTGCAACGGCCGGAAGTTTTGTCGAAATCGCCTCTCGTCGCAGCAAGAGGCTCCGTTTTTCGTTTGCTGGCGGCGATAGCAACTGGGTGGCATGAAGGCAGCACAGCTAAGCCTAACCCTTTAGAGTTCATTTCGCCAAAAAGGATCTGTCAAACGCCAGAATCGTTTTGCAGGCGTTTCAAGCCATTTAGAATGGGCAATTTTTTCGCTGACCTTGGGAGATATTTTCTTTCCGTTATCGCCCACCTCTCCCGAGGTCTTTTCGCCCCTATACAATCAGCTCACGGCCATACCACGTTGAAAACACCCCTCCCTCCTCTTCCGTACAGGGAAGTTGGGCATGTCTCGAGATTGTATTTGCAACCCGATGATTGTTGGAAAGGAAAGGGAACACCCGTGGATTCAGGGGCCCCCCCATGCTCAACTTGTGGACAACAAGACCTGAAGAGGCCTTTCATACCAAAAGGTACTCGGAAAAACAAAATATTTTTATATATATATATTAAATGAACTTATGTATACATACACAAACGCACACATAAAATTCCTTCACTACCCAGAAGATAAAATACTAGAAAGAAAACTACAAACCATCATTCAAACCGAGCAAAGCGGAGTTAAAGGTAAGAGGAAAACATTGAATAAAGCATACATACAAGATAGATACATGACAGAAAAACAACAAACTGGGGGGTTTTCAACGTGATGATTTGTTTTTATTTTTATTATATTACATATATATATTTACATTAAGATATATATCAAAAGACTACCGCCAAAAGAGCGGGTGCGAAAGATGTACTTCAAAAGACCATTTGTGAAGACGCAAATACGGGATACCAGATTCAGAGGACAAATTGATATTATACTGGCAAATTATTCGGAAAATTCAATATAAAGTCGCGCTTGTGGGGCAAAATAGACACTATACCTGGCGAAACACTATAACGGGCTTTAAACCTAGGAAGAGATAGGTGGTCAAATTCTACCCTAAGGTAGAAACTAACAAAATTAAAAAGTTTTGTTCAAATGACCTCGGATGACCATACCTGCCCTCTCGCTATGGGCTTGGCAGAGAACCTGTTTAATATAGGAGGCCACAAAATCAAAAACAAAGGCCGTCGTGTTTTCATGGGAAGAGGATTCGCAAACCAGATAAAGGAAAAGTTAATGCGACCTTGAACACAAAAGAGAGATTCTACTCCACGCCATACACGATGGGCGAGAGGGCATAAGTAAAACAGGTGCTCCAAAGTCTCTTCGTCCCCGCAGAAATTACAAGATGGAGAGTACTTTATACCACGCATATAAAAAATTGCATTGGTCCAAATTGCACCATGGGCCAAACGCCAGGAGGAGTCCCATGCCATCGCTGAGGGACTACCCTGGCCAATGATGTCCCATTTTGCCTCAACAAGATAATTTGCAGCGATTGTAATACTGGAGGCGCTTTCCAATACATTATAAAACCAAGGAATGGAGAAATTCGTCGGAGGAGAAGGGGACACCAGATCACGTCCTTCCAAGATAAAATTAACTTCCTCTGCAAAATACGAGGGGAACTGAGCCACAAGAAGAAAATGGTTCACCGCCCACGAAGGAAAAAGGGAACGAAGAGAGTACCCAAAAAAGAAGATAGCATAGCCAGACCACAGTTGAGGAGTAGGGCATGACGCAGAGGTAAAAAAGTACCTAAGATACGCTGCTTGGCAAAGGCGTTTAATTGTCGGTATATGAAGTCCACCACTGGTTAAAGGGGCTTGCATGATAACTCTAGCTAAAGGTTGGTGTTTGTGACTGAACCCCCAGAGGAAGTCATAAAAGAGCTTTGTTAAACGTGTTAAAAATAGCCAGGAGGAAGGAGAATCGATGCCAAGTAAGTAATCCTGGGGACGAAGAAACGGCGAATGACCTGGATTTCTGGATTTCTGGTAGTTAAGTTGACACCCGGTGTCTTCAGCAAACTGCCGGAAGATGTTAGCAGATGCCGAAACTGAAGCAGCGTCACTCAACACCAGGGTAAGGTCATCTGCGTAGGCAAGCACCGATATGGACGTTTTACAGTTGGGATTACGAAAGCCCACCACTTCGAGAGATGCCACTAACCGGCGAATCAGTGTTTCGATGTAAACGACGTATAATAGGGGCGACAGCGGGCAGCCTTGACGTACCCCTCTGCGAAGGAAGATGCGGTTGGTGAATGTCCCATGGCTTAAAATGTTGACATATGCATCTCTGTATAGGGATTTTAACCAAGACACAAAAAGCAGGGGAATACCAGAGGTCAGACACACTTGCCGTAAAAGCGGCCGATGGAGAGAGTTAAAGGCCATCCTCTGGTCCAAAGCTGCCACTGCCAAAGGCCTATGCCAATAGCTTGCCTCTTGCATAATGTGGGTGAGTAGAGAGGGGTTGTCTTGCACCGCACGGCCTGGAATGGCACAGGTCTGTTCACGGCCGACTAACGATGGAAGAAGTGTACGAAGCCGTCGACAGTGGGTCACATAACAGTTTGTAGTCACAGTTGATTAATGTGATGGGGCGTAAATCGTCACACGAGGAGATTTTTTGACTCTTTGGTAAAAGGATCATTATCTCTTTGGTGTAAGAGGTTGGAAAAATAAAAGAGTTCAAACCATAGTTGAGGACTTGAACCAATTCAGGGCCTATTTCAGGCCAGAAATGCTTTAGAAATTCATATGGTAGGCCGTCGCAACCTGGATGAGTGCCACACGATGTCAAATTTAAGGCTTCTGACAATTCCTCCAGTGAGAGCGTTCCGATAACGATACCACTGAGTTGCGGTCCAGGGGTAGAAAATTACTAAGCCAACAGGACGCTAAATCAGCTGGCAACAGGGCCGACGGGTGTTCAGTAAAGATGGTCGAGAAAAACTCCCAGAGAGTTTCCGGGAGCAGATCGGCGTTCCTTTGCAAATGATCCGCTATAAAATTGGCAAAATCCAGACAAGGCCCAGTGTTTCTGGATCCAAAGGCATAGCGGCCAGGCAGCTGCGTTTCATTCAGGTGTTCGGTTAAGTGTATACTACGTAAAGCTCTTTCTGCATTACGTAAATGCAGCGCCACCAGTTCATTCCTCACTTGGCTAATAGAGGAAGTAAAATAGCCAGGAGGGTTCGAGGCATATAGTGTTTGCAGCATGTTTTCTAATCTTCGTATTTTCTTGCACCTATGGTCGGCAGCACGGAGAGCCCAAAACCGGAACCAGCGATGAATACGGTATTTACACCAGCCCCACCATTGCCAATCACGGGTCGAGCGTTGGAGGAGAGTGTTCCACAAAGCACGAAAATCGTTGCATACCTCCTGAGACTGTAACAAGGTGATATTGGCTTTCCATAAGCCACAACCTCTCTTTAATTGTGGGGGCATCGTTAGAGCATGATGGTCGCTGAAGCCAGAGGGCAATGTTGCGATGGAGCTGGTGGTAAAGGAGAGGCCGCGGTAGAAAAAGAAATCAATTCTACTACGGCTCCCAGGCAGAGAAACAAGTAAAGCCGGGACGATGCAAATAAGAACGCCGCCATGCGTCCATAAGATGGTGATTCCCCAGAAGGTTTGCAACGGTTTGACGGCAGCGGGCGTTTTTCATATCTTTTTTGTCCAGGTCGATATTGAAATCACCGGCCATAATGATACATGAATCTGTGAGTAGGGCGGGGCGCAGGGATTCTAGGAACTCTAGTTTTTCAGAGTATTCCATTGGCCCATACGCACATATCAGGCGAAGTTGGTATCCCATCCAATCTCTATCGATCCACACAAGACGACCTAGGTTGTCCTTAAAACTGTTAAAGATCTGCATATCCGGAATAAGAAGGAGAATGCCCGATCCACAACTCCAATTAGAAAACACACTGCACACAAAACGCTCACTAGATATGTGCAGTTCCCGAAGAAAGACCACATCTAGGGGCTGATGTTGCAGAAGGAAAGATGCGACTATTCTTTGACGGCTCTCAGATCTTAGCGAGCGGACGTTCAAAATTATGAAAGCCATTATGGAGTGGACAGGGATTAATGACTGTTCATCACTCAGGGCAGAGAGGTCCCAGCGATGAACATATTTTAGAGGGACTTGATCCCAGGAAATTGTTATACCAGATGCCATATACACGGAGACATCGACAAACCTGTCCACCGTGGTGTGAACAGACGGTGATCTGGCATTTGTTATGGAAGAGCGTCGTGCGGACGAGCGAATTTTGGACCTGCTTCTAGCGCCTCTAGGCGCAGTAACCAGATTGAGCGGTTAAACGTCTGCAGGCCGCGACTCGAGTGGCGGGAAGTCCGAAAAGTTTTGATCCGTCATTGTGGAGAGGGCACTAGCCTCCGAGAAGGACGTAGAAGGCGCTACAATCGGTGATGCGGGCAGAGGTACCGTTGACGGGTGCTCCAACTCGCGGTCGATGGGAATTGGCTCGGGAAGAACGTTAGAGACGTTATTCTGTGATAGGGAAGATGACAGGTCCCTGATGAATTCTGCTGTCGAATCCACGGCTTCAATTATCTCAAGTAGGGGTTAGCAACACATTTTCGGGAATTCCAGTGTCAGTAGCGCGCGACACTGATGAAAAAGCAGTAACACTTGACGTAGATGGAACCATAGCGATGCGCGAAGTTGATGGAGCCGCCACCACAACGTCCGAGAAAGGACGGGGATTTACGGACACGCGGTTTCTGGAACAGTCCTCTGAAGCGTGATCGAATCTGCTACAGTTAGAGCAGGCACATGCGGTACAGTCGGCGATTAGATGAGATGTGTTACCGTTACGGAAACACTTTCGTATCATGCCGGAGTAATAGAGCTGACCTCTATACCTCCACACATTAATGAAGTCGGGAATAGGTTGACGTACCTGGACTTTGATGCGGAAAACGTACATACGCACCCTTGGGGCACCTGCGTCTAATACACTTCCAAATTTTTTCATCTCTTCAACTACGGCTGTCACGGGGGTTCCCAACCACAGCCCTCTCACAGTTAAAACAATAATCTTGCCACGGGCTGGCGAAACTTTTACGACAGAATCCCCACATATAAACTGTTCTCTACACAGTAAAGTTGCAGCGAGATTAACGTCTTTCAATAGAACTGAATACTGGCTATGTCCATGGTATTCTAAGGCCTCAATAGAGTCATCATTTTTCAATAAATCGTAGATGCAGTTGATCAAAATAGCAGGACTTAATTCACTTTCTGAAGTACATCTTACACAAACGTCGTAATTGGGGCCATTCACAGCCATACAAAAAAGTTTTAACTTAAAGAAATAAAGGAAAGTTTCTTTTTAGTGAAGTATATAGAAATTGTTGTTATATGATGCGACAACAGAGACTGTTCTAACAATTAAAACTGACGCAGCCAGGCTTTGTTATACACGAAACGAGAAAATTATAATAAGTAACCCTGAACGAATAGAACAGTCCAGGATCAGGCAAACGGTGGCGGGTCCAGGGACCCCGTTGGTTTCAAACGTCTCCCACAGCACTTATAAAACCAATGTGCAATTATTAGATGATTATGACGAAAGCTTCCCAAGTAAATGGACACTTTACACGGAGCGAAAGCCTAGTGGCGCAAACGTTGGGCCTGGCTAGTACTTCGATGGAAGACCGCGTGGGAATCCAAGCTTCTGAGAGTTTCCATTTTTACGTTTTCTGGACGCTTACCGGACATTATAAATCTCTCCGAAGCGGAAAGAAATGGACATCTCCATTTTGGAGTGAACCAACGGCCTCAGGAAACTACCGTAGAGTGAAGGAAATAAAGAATTCCATAAATAAAAATCGTTTAACTAACTAACTAGCCTACATGAAAATTTCCAGTAGATTTCCAGTCCCCTCTTCTAAAATCGCCCTCCTCAAATGTGAGCGGTCCGTGTAGAATCTCTCTTCAAAGGCGCTTGTTTAAAGCCAGCCGAAGCACGGCTCAAAAGGGACGTACTGCCAACTTCTATCTGGTCTGGTAGATTCGGTCTCCAAAGCAAAAAAATCTTGGCCAATAGCAGCGTGACGATGTTTTTTGTCTTATTTGTCTGTCTCTCTCCTCCTCCTCCCCCCCCCCCCGTTGCCTAATTCGTTGCTTGCCCATATGTCTATCTACACTTAACTGAATATTTACCAAACTATATACAGATCTCCCTTTGCTATGGGTGATTCTAAGCAAAAAAGTTCATATGAACGTGGGTCCGAATTAGAACAGAAATAAAAATGCCACCACCAAGATCAGCAAATTAATAACTCGGGTTCTATAGCACGTAGGACAATGAAATTTGGGGCAATAACAGTGTCCATAAAACCATGTAGGCCATAGCATTAAAATTTGATCCATTTCCAACGAGTAGTTTCCGAGTTACGCATTCCGGAAACTACAGGTTGGCATTAGATCGAATTTGAACGGTATACAGAGTTTTATGTACCCTATTATTCCTCAAATTTCATCATCCTACGATATGTGGTAGAACCTGAGTTATTAACTTGTTGGCGGTATTTTTATTTGTTTCTGTTCATATCTCAGATATCGTTCAAATTCGCCCCTTGTGCATATGAATATTGATTTTTTAAACTTAGAATCATCGATACTACCGCCCCTAAAGTTCGTACGTTGAGTTTTGAATCACCCTATATATCTTTCTACTTACCTAACTACCTAACTACATACCTACCTACCAATCAATCTATCTATCTATCTACCTGAATATATCTGTCTGTCTGTGTATATATATCTATATATATATCTATCTACCTACCTACCTATCTACCTACTTACCATCCTATGTCGTTTCTGGTGCGAAGGCGAGAGCAGATCTCTTTAAAATCATTCAGGTGGTGTATTCTAATATACATATGTACTTACCTCATAAATGTGTTTCCCACTATGCTGTACGGAAAAAAATCCGTCTCCAGGCCGGCTTTTTGCTGAAAAACCAATTTGATATTAAAATATAGGAGAAAAGGAGACGGAAAATAAAAATATTAATTTAAATTAAATAAGCCAAAAAAAACACCTGCATTTACTGAGACCGTCTTCGTTGAAGCTACCAAATCATTGTGTCCTTCAAATTCTAAAGTGCCAAACTTCACTCATCTGATAAGATGCTGTACCTTTGCGTACCTTATGGAGCCTTTTTGGAGGCGCAGCATTTGTGGGGACAACATGAGCATTCAGGCTAAGAGAGAAGCGAACGCTCTCCAGCAAGCAGCCTCATAAAGGTGGTGCCATCTGGCGGCCAACGACCGTTTCTCCTTAACAGCGGCGCACAGGAATAAAGATATTTGAGAGAAAACGTGGATGTAAAGATGAGAAAATGAAACGGGCAGCGAACCTCCCTCCTTGGGACGAAAGGCATGTTGCTGTCTTCTGTCGAGATCGCTCGGAAACGAACGTGCAAGAGTAAGGAGCTCTTTTTATAGTTTCTCTGCTCCAACGGCCAGAAGTTCGGTCGAAATCGCCTCTCGCCGCAGCACAGGCTCCGTTTTTCGTTTGCTGGCGGCGATAGCAACATGGTGGCATGACGGCAGCACAGCTAAACCTAACAGCTTAAGAGTCCATTTTGCCAAAAAGGATCTGTCAAAGGCCAGAATCGGTTTGCGGGCGTTTCAACTCATTTAGAGAGGGCGAGATTTTCGCTGACCTTGGGAGATATTTTTTTTTGTTAGTGCCCACCTTTCTCTAGGGCTTTTCGCCCCTATACAATCAGCTCACGGCCATACCACGTTGAAAACACCCCTCCCCCTCCGTACAGGGAAGTTAAGCAACGGTGTTTCATCAAATGTGTATTAACCACATTTGAGAAATATTAGTTCATATGCTTAACTACATTCATACTTTCATACAACACATAAACACATTCAAACTCACTTTCAAACAAGCAAATCTTAACTTCAACTGTGGGAGGGGAAGCGTATTTTTGTATTTTGTATTTTTTTTTTTGATTTTCCATTTTATAACATAAATATACACTCACAAAACAGTCGCCGCCGGGCTCAAACTCAATAACAAACATACTCAATAAAAAATTCTAGAGAAACATGTCGTGTTTTTTTTTTTGTATATGTGAAACCATTTAACATAAAACATAAACCTACAAACCCAAAGGCTCATTATCCACCGCTATTAAGACTTATGTGAACAAGCACTTACAAGGGTACACTGAAATCCTACCATAACACTCAAAAACCCTACACAATCATGACATACAAACACACACTAAAACACCCATGCACACATCTACACCCACACGTCCATGAAAACATGCATACGTCTCCCAGATATTCATGAACTTAAAGGCTCTTCATCCACTGCTATTAAGACCCATGCGGACCGAGCACTTACAAGGGAACACCAAAAACCTACCAAATGCTCAAAAACCCTTGACAAACACGACATACAGATGCTCACTAACACACATTTACGCTCACACACACAAGGCAATATCTGCATACGTCACCCAGATATTTATAAAACTATAACATACCACCCCCTAGCACCCCCACCCCCCTCAACAACCCCCCAAAAGGCCTAGTCCTACCCTGAAAATAAGAGCAGAAGCTCATTTCCATAAAACCACCAGATATAACCCAAACACAAAAACCACTACAACCAAAAGGAGAGCACAACCATGCACGCAAAAGATCAGAAACACCATCCAAAACCTCTGGGACTAAAAACAGGAAAAGCGGAAACCATTCACTCCCACACAGGCATCCCCTTCAAAACCCCAGCATCAAAGAAACATCCAAAACCATACCCACGTACCATAACCCCATTCCTCAAACCCTCCAATCAAACC